>DWNE01000040.1:0-45564 GCA_018249875.1 Cecropterus toxeus
TTTCTTTTCCTAAAGATGGCGGGTAGACATCTCACGCCATCTGTTGTCGACTAGCAATTATTACATGATTTCACATTTAGTAATTATTTGACCAAAAATTCTATTATTTTACAACTGTAAATAATAAGTTCTGCCAGTTTACTGTAAATGTAGGTAATACTGTATATAATGAGATTTATAATATTATCGTTAACATTCTTGAAACCGAAACCATTATTTTAAGAACACATACAGTACTTCGAGAGTGGTTACAATAAAAAAAATAAGTACGTAAGTATAATAATTTCTTTAAGAATCAAGACTAGATTCTTTCGAGGAAGTAATAACGCCCTTATTTTTTAATCTGGTATATCCCTAGCAATGTAACAACCGAAATTACTTTAACCAACCCACTTAAAAAAAAATCTTTATACATATCTGTTATTAAGTTTTATTTTCAATATGCTATATATAAATTAAAAGTGTTTTTAAAGTAACACCACGTGTTAAAAAATAATATCATTAATACAAAGCTCGAGTTGAAAAACATTATTAATTTAAATTCTAAGCCATTTTAAATTGAAATTATTTCTATGTTCATATTATCCAAAACAAACAACGCCATCTGCCGGTGCGGCATCGTAACAAATGATAACCAAGGAAGAGCTACGTCTTAAGCTGAAAAACTGGAGTTTAACGACCTCGCGCGAGGGCGCTACTTACACCGCATTTCTTAAATTCAGTGTTTCAATTCTATCGCAATGCGTTCTTTAGGGCCCTTTATAACGAAAGATATATCAAGACGTAAAACCAGTTTAATTAGAGATCTACTTCTTAAAAGATTCAAATATATTGATTTTACTGATACTCTTATTTAATTAAACTATCTAATTATTTATTGAAATTCTGTGTACTAAAGCTTTGGTATGGCATTTTTGATTTGTAATAGCATATACCTATACCCTAAAATGTCCGTTGCTATTGCCTAAAATATCCACAACCATATCAAACCTATCTTAGTTACCGGGAATAAGCAGAGAAAAAAAGAGAATTAATTAATAAAAGAGAATAAATTGTTTTAGTAGCATTTCGTACAAAACAAAGTTGTGAATTTAATATAATAAGAATTTATGTTCAATCGTAGTATTTTTAATGATACCACGAAGGTGCATCCATAAATAACCATGTACCATGCAAAAATATACCATGTACTTAAAATAATGTTTATCGTGCTGGAAATATTAATGATAATATTGTGACTGCCATGGTAATTGTAATCATAACATATGTACTTACATATATGTACATATTTAAAGTATTATTTACACACTATGATACATGTTATTTAGTTTACATAATTATACTCACAAAGCGATCAGCTCTTTAGTTTGATTATGTTATAAAATTGGCGAGTAAGGGTAAAAATCATAAAAGATTTAGGGTTGGAAGCAACCCCTTTTCGATATAATCACTAGACATCTGCCGGCAACGGATCCTCGCACTGGTTACAGCGATTATCTCCGCTAAAGGTACAATGGAGATCTCTATTCGAGTACAAAATAATCATTCACCTTTTATTAACCTTTGAATACATTACACTATACGTGAAGGGCCGTTGCATTCATTACCTATTTAGGGAGAATACTAAGTATTCGTTAAAATACGTTAAATTTATTGCGATCGAGTTAATCTAAGGTATAATGTCTAGCTATCTGGGAGTCTGGAGTCTACCTGAGCTGTCGTAATTGTAAGTAAACCTGTCTTAGATCTAACTAGCAAGAAGTAAATCAAAATAAGTATTTCAATCCCTTGAATTTATTGAACGGAAGCTACTGCAACCTTAGGATTATAATTTTACCATTTACCATAACTATCACAATTTTACTAAGCCTAATTATGTACCTGGGAATTGAAATCAAAAATCTAGATATACATGATAATCTGTTACTAAAATATCTTTCTTTGGTTTCGGATACGTTGAATAGGGAATATGTTCAGTATGGTCTATTGCTTAAATACGAGCAGTCATTTGACCGGCCGCCGTCTTTGTAGGTATGTCAATTCTGCCGTCTTTCTAGTGTTAAGCAAATGACACCTGCGCTGCGCGCACCTAACACATGTAAACATATTTCCAAATTAATCAATCCAAATTAAATCTATAATTTAAAAATGAATCCCTATTTCCCCAGGTCACAGCATCACGAGTGAGCGGCTGGATCGATTCGGCTAATTCATTTTTATTGCGTTTGTCAGGTTTTTTTTAATAATAAAAATGCGCGAAAAATGAAAAAAAAAACAACAAAACATAACCTTGCCATTGATCATAACTGTCTGTCTTTTCGAATTTCGAATTCGAATTCAAAATTAAAAGAAAAGACAAAGTCTGTCAGGTCAGCCAGTAAGTAGCAAAAAGAAAATCGAATGAAAGCATGTTATTATTGCATCTAGTTTTACTTAGCCACGATTATTTGATGATGCAGAGAGAAATCAACTTACCATGCGCCAAGAATCCCGTACAAGTAGAATAATAACGGCATCTTATATGAATGCGCTTCACGATAACTGGGCGGCATTCTCACGGAACGAAACACATCTCGTGTTTAACAGCGAGCCAAATAACCTCACACATTAGCTAACAAGACGGTGTCTGTAACATTCAAATAAGTTAGTCCATATCTTTTTTAAACACACTACAATTAATGTTACTAAATGCCCTCTATAATCCTAACACTAAGATTCATGTGACTCAAAAATATTAATATGTTTTTATATATGTAATATACGAAAACATAAGCCCATAAAATCAATATCTAAATGTAATTAAGCACGCAAAAGTTAACGAATAATCAATATGTAAATGAATATGTGATCGAAGATAAAACTGCGTGTCCTTTAAACGAATGCGATTTTACTACGCTAACAGTTAAAACTTCAAGTAATAATAATAGATAGTCTAACTAACTTTAAAATACAAATGAAACATACCTACATTCAAGAACTTAAAAAGGTTGGATACAAAGTCTTTCTTATCACAAAAAATCAATAGAAAATAAACTAAAGCTAAGAGACAAAAAAAATGTTAAGAAGCTAGCCGTCTGGAAGCAAAAAAAAATTCCAGCTACCAGACTCACCATAATAAAAATACCATAAAATCGTTAAAAATTAAGATTGTTGTTACAAAGACAAGGAACATTATTGATATGGTAATGAATATTTCAAAAAATATCTACGGGATGATGCAAATAAGCATTCAAATGCAAACAAGATATTAGACTCACTTATATATTTTTTAGATCCCTCATTTTACTGCTACTTAGTTACTTAAAAAATAATTACGAAATTAATTTCATACTTTAACTATAATTTACGGTGAAATAAAAACTTTGTAAGAAAACCTACACATCTAAGAGTTCTTTGAAGAAGTTTTCAAAGGTGAGCAGTCTAAAAATAATTAAATTCCAACCTCGTGGCGGACAATGGCGTAAATTCGCAATCTGAGAGAAGACCCATGCCCAACAGTGGAACAATAATGGATTGGCGATGAATTAAGTGAAATACAGAGCACTTATTTCATCATACTTAAATAAATTAGATTATAAAAATAATCAATATATCATGTGTCAGTTCAATTAATTAATTTACAGGAAAACGTTAAATGATTTTCAAAAAAATCAAATTACTGGTACTCTTAAACACTTGTAACTAAATGACATTCGTTACCATGGGTGTATCTAACGAGACGAAACAATATTCAAATATTAACAATGGGAGTTCTGTGAACTTAAGCATTAATCTAAGTTAATCTAAACTAACCTTATGAATAACTTTAATTACTTTATTGCTTAGATTATTATTTACTTATTCAAATTAGGGCTCTATCTGAGACAGTAAAAGGGCTCCAGATAGCGCGTACCAAATACTGTTATACAATATATATTATACCTACTGTATAAAATATTTCGGGTCAAAGCCCACGCTTCTTACACCAAACTTGGAGTTAACGTGGACAATATTTCTACTAGGGTTGCTAACCACACTTTATAATAAACTATTGTACTTTATTTGCGGCAAATATACTTTATTTTTTTATAATGAGAAAATATGATACGCGAAAACACTAACTGCGCTCGGCGGTTTCATCCGCTAATACATAAGAAAAAACAAACAAACATAGCGTGATATTATGTAGATTATAGCTTTCTTCAATAATAGAACTATTCAACATATAATTTTTTTTTAAATTCGAACCAGTAGTTCCTAATTAGCGCGTTCAACCTAACAAAAAAACTCTTCAGCTTTTTAATATTAACTTTACCTAATAATATATAGTATAGATGATCTAAAATTAAATATAGTTCAGACGTAAGTATCTTTGCGTGCAACTTAATGACTTACATAATTAATAGTTGAATACTTAGATAGTTTATTTTTCGTCAAATTACAAAGAGACGTATCAAAGATTATCTAGATTTCCCCCTTTTTTCCCCCAACTTAAGTTCCACTTGCTCCTTCCCTCGGTCACAAAATTGAAGAAAAAAAATTGAACTTTATTTTGAACCTACGCAATTAGCTAATGTACTTTAATTGGTGGAAAAAAGTGGCAACCCTAATTACAACATATGCAGAGTTATATACAAAAATATTGTTATTTATGTTATATCTTTTTATGACGCAGGAACGACATTATTATTCAAACTGGAACAACGATATACGTGCTCACTTTTTATAGATTACCTACACAAGTTACCGCGACTTAATAAGCAGTGTATAGATACATATGTTTTAAAATTCTAAGGGCCTCGTATAACCTTGTAACTTTTATGTTCTATTCAGCATGACGTAGGTGTTAATCTATTGCGTAAATCTTCATTCTAATTAACAACCGTCAGTTGTTAAGAAAATTCCAGCAACACGACAGGTTTTGCGTCTTTTATCTTTTGACTTGGAAGCTTAAGTGTCTTGAAACATGTATGTAAAATGGTATATAGGTGGTAGGTGAAAGTATGATCTGATAAGTATATAACAAGAGTTGTTTTAGGTAATTTTTGTTAATATGAAACTGCTAGATTCTGTCTGTGAAAAATATATAAGTATATGCGATGAAAGCAATTCTTGTATAAGATTATAGTTGTTGTTATATAAGTATTATCAGCTTGTTAAAGACACCTTTTTGATGTACGATTCTAAGAACAAAATTTGTAAAACCTATAAAAATGTAATAGATATTTTTTATATCCAATGATAATCCTAATTGTTATAGTCACTCTAATCATACAGCAAGTTTTCTTATAAAGTACAGACAAAAAATATCCGAGGTACAAAAAAAATGCTTCGACTGGGATAGAAACCAAGACCGACACAATCTATTTCATAACACCATACATTCGATTAGAATAATGACATCGAACTAATTTCGTGACGTACGTGACACAACCAATCGAGAGGTAATTTGAATTTCTCGATTGAACTTGAACCGACGTTACTAAACTGGATTGAAAAAAGTGAAACATTTCAATGTTTGAACCTACTTGATACGTTAGTTATTATAACGGTACAGGCTAGGGTTACCAACGTTTTGTTATCGAAATATAGATTTTTTCAAAATAAGCTATAAAATTTAGTACACATATAAAACATACAGTATTTTATGGACAAAACACAACGTGTACACAAAAATGTAATTATTTTAATAAATCTGTACTTCTTATATTTTTTAAACTGACATGGTTGTTTTTAAATTAATGTAAACACGCATTTCGGTGCCGAAAATACAGTATATTTGCGTTTTTTGTTCAAAAGTATATAGTACGTGGACCTAAAATAGTACAATACTATATATTATAGTACGGTTGGCAACCCTAGTACAGGCATACCAATGTTCGAGAGTTAGCTAAGTAGGGCTCACGCCCAAAACGGTAGTTCTATTTTTGGGCCGCTAGCTAATTTAGATATACATAATGCATAGAAATATTAATATGGTAGATGCAACGTTCATATGAGATTAACTTTAAGTCCATGAATTATTAACGCAAGTATACGTTATCTTGGCCCTAATACTTTATTATAAATATTGTAAAGATATGCACAAATATAATATTGAGTAGGGATGTGATGGATATGAGGTTTCGGATCTGGATATACATACGTATGCAATTATTTCGATTTATCCGATAGTTTCGGATACTTTGAGTTACGCATAATAGATTTTATACGAAGTTGTAAAAGTAAAGCGAATAAAAACATATGATAATTTGTCTTGATTTGTCAAATCGTTTCGTACTAATAATCAAAGTCATGGCTGAGCAAAAACTTTCGTAGCTTCCACTCCGTTCCTATCCGAAATTATTCATAACTTTTTTATCAGATCCGAAAGTTTCAGATCTTTGATATCGGATATCCGATAGTTTCGGTTACAGTTACGGATCTCCATAAAAAACCTGATGTGGAATTCTCATTTCAATTACCATTACGTGTGATTCTTAAAAGTTTTTGAAACTTCACTTTCTATCAAATCCGTCAAATACGGAATAGTGTACGTAAATACAAAATGTCTATTGAATGTGTGTATTGAAGTTCCGTACATTTACTCCAAAAACCACAAAAATGTTGTGTTTAGTATTTGAATTAAGAATAAACTTCAATTGAAACTACCAAATTGATATTCTTTAAGTTCGCTTACATTTATTCCAAACATTTATAAAATTTAGAATCTCCAACTGAAGCTAATCACTTCAAATCATGCGCCCTTCTGTACGAAGCAAACAATTAACAATACCAAAACGTTTACCTATTCAATAGCAACAATTCCTCGATGTACCGTACCTTATTTTTTCAATACACTCGAGTAACAATACAGTAAGCCGACCTAACAAAAACTAGCGCTATCTCAGATTAATAAATGAAAAGATATCCTTATAACCAGAAAATAAAGTAATTATTGACTGTAGGGTCGAAATCCTACCTGCACCTGGCTAGGACTTTGAAACGATCCACAAAAACCTTTTCGAGCGAAATAAATACATCAGGCAGGACGTCTAGACGTCCTTTTTTTAGTTCCCAGAACGAGCAGGTAGAAATCTGTATGGGGTTCCACTGGTTATTCAAAAACGTGCACAAGTTTTAAATAATATCTTTTATTCAACCACGGGTACAATTTGGCACATAATTTACTGACATCGAAATCACATTACATTTAATTAAAATAACTTGGCGACAATCATAAGACTATGGTAATGATAATATTATGGCAACTTCGTCATAGAAACAGGTATCTTTGTACTTAATATTAAAGTTTTTGATATTTCCAAACACTTAATTATCCTTACATTATACGTCTAAGTACTATGAAATAACGAGACCAACATAATGTTATTAATGCTAACTATGGAACACTATAAGGTTACTTCCTAAACGTCGCCCGCGACATTCGAGAAGCCAGTTCGTACGAAGTTTATGTGAGTATGTAATGAATAGACTCCTAATATTATTTATAAGCAGGTATAAATAAACATGTCGTGATACTAAGAGCAAACACCGAAACACATATTTGTTTTCAGTGTCCGCTGATTGGCTCAAGTAGATCATATTGTCACATTCGTGAGGTTTGCTTTACATATCTCGACTTGAATTAGCAGTCTATTTATTAACGTTGCGTAACACCCATTAAACAATATCACCCGTTACAATTCTGACTAGAAACGCAACCGTTCACTCAACATATAGGAATGTTTGTTAATGTTTAATAAATAAAACCACAACCTTTGGCTACTGTTTCCCGAGAAACAGGCATCAATACACGTCGTCGTTGTTATATTCACCCTTCATCAAGTTGTAGTACGAAGTGGATACTTTTGGGGGATGCGTGTGTACTGGAGGCTGGCCGAGGACACGATCGTGCATCGTGAGGATCGAAGCGGGACAGTGACGGGCCTTTCGCGACGAGCAGTACCACAGCACTCGAGCCTTCCCGTGCCGCTTCCTCGAGTTCACGAAATAGGTATTACCCTCGTAGAACAGCAGTTTACCCCCTCTAGGCGTGTACAGGTACCGCGCGCCACCTTGTAAATAATTTCAGCCGTTGTAACAATCGTCGGATGCCAAGTAAATGAAAGCTAAACTTAATTTTAATTTAAAATTTTAATATATTTTATATGCACAACTTACCTGGTAGTTTTCATGAAGCCATGAGGCAATGCAGCCCGTTACTTTATCAGAACTTAGAATATAAAAAATATGTAGAACGCGCCCACAAATCAATGTGCACTAATCGCCGTATACAATTAATAGCCCCTTTAACAAGCTTAGTGTTGCCTTGTACTCGTAATTTATTAACAAATTAAAGTCATATAACTATGCATAAAATGGTTATAACTACATTTTCTATATTCAAGGTCAAAATCACATTAAAAATTATTTGTAAAGCGATGTACATATTTTTCATATTCCTTCAATATAACTTGGATGCATGCCATGTTGCTCAATGAAAACTTATTCGGAACGTAGGGTCAAATCAAAGAATGAATGTATGGTCACATTTATTTACCGTTTAATTAACTTAATTATGTTATACATTATAATAATGTTAATGACATTTTATGTCAAAGTATAACTATATACAGTACTGTGTCTATAAACTATAACTGAATTAAATTGTACAGATATGAATATTAATAATTATTAATTATAATAAATACCCGTATAAGTCACAATACTATATTTTTATTATATATTATTTGTAACAAGGCTTTGAACTTTTATTGCATTCTAACACATAGTAACTATTACAAATGCACCATTTTTGTTACATACTAACCGCTAACGGACCTAAAATTTTCATTCGGAGGTATAGCGGATGATAATCTTTATAATAATTTGATGGTGAAACAAAACTGTCTTCTTTTATGGAGAACTACCCACATTTAGACTTTGTGGGAGAGAAGGGGCCTCGGATCCACCTATTTGTAAAATTTGACTAAGGTATTTAAGCATTGAGATTTGATTACGCTTTAGACCTGTCAGAGTAGCTAACTATATCTGTCACAATGTGCTATATAATAATGCTAATACTTTAACTTGATACCATATACTGTATATTTATAAATAACAGATGAGAAAGCCATTCTAACATTTGTCTTTCCCAACATTAACGACGACAACGACTAAAGAAATAGACAATATCCGAAGTGCTTTGATGCACAACTTAGGAATTATGTGATTATAAACTTCATACTAAATTCATGCAATATAAATTTATGCAATGTCAAATTATATTGTAAAAAAATCCACGAGATGACTCTATACGGAACGAAAATGGAAACAATTGAGTATTATTTAATTTTTTTCGAGATGCTTTATCTATTTTTTTCTGGGGATTCCTGTCATGATAAATAATAACCATTATGGATAAATTCATATCCCTTATCCCTTATACGAAATATCCTTGTCGCACACTTCCAACCAAAACATAGTCTAGTAACTAATATGTACGATACAATTTATAAAGTACAGCATTAAACATCATTTTCCGCGTATATCTCGATGTGAACTAAGCATTTGTATATTTTGTTAGGTAATAGAGGACGGATTCTAAACTTTTTAGCTTTAAAATTGAGCCACGTGAACTATATATTAAGTATTAGTAGTAGTATTATTTATCTATAGGGAGTGCTACTCTAAGAATAACAAATATCTAATTAAGCCAAAATTCATAAATCATCATACATATTGTGTGTAATTATCATGAATAATGAAATTATAGCCGCCGATTATATTGTTACCTCAAAATTAATGTATGATTTCAAAGTACCTAGGCACAATATTAATTTTAATTTTAATAACGTATTTGTGTGTACTGAAAGTATATAAAACGGTGTCATTTAAGCTAATGATTCAAATTACACCAAACAATTATACTTCATAATTAATATTTTAAGTATCGTGCTAAATTTAGACTCCAAATTCAGTTGCAAGTGGTTTTTTTAACAATTAGTCAAATTCAACATTTCTAGAATTTAGGTATGATTTAGATTTATGATCTATAAACCTCACACGGTCAACAAAACCCACTAAAATGCTATAACTGAATCAATAAATACCAAAGGATTTAACCTTACTAAAATAAAAGCATTCTGAATCTTGCATTTGTTTCAAATAATAAATGTAGGTGTATAATCGGATAGCCGACGAAGTGGCGTCGAAAAGCTCCGCAGTAAACAGTCGCAATGGCGCGGAAGGGCGATGCTCATGCTGCAAGTGGGAGCGTGCACCTTGGAGCCGCTGCGGCGACGCCACACCAGCCACCTGGTGCGCCGCCACGACACCGTCAGCCTCGCCTCCCACGCCTCCACTACAACCACCAACACCGATTTATCGCTTGTCATTCCTCCCGGCCCGAATCGAGAATTAATACTCACCCGCTAACGCACATAGTGCACGCAAAACAATCGATCTTGATCAGGCTTCCGCCGATTTGTCCTTAGCCCTAAAAGCATAAGGACCCTGCAGACTAGCTACTTTTTAACACAGATGTGGACGATTCAGCTACTCTTCGGAAACTAGATGCAGTTATCGAACGCTAGAAACCTGCATTTGTTTAGCCGCCGACCACAGCTACTTTGGGACGCTTGATGCAGCAACCACAGTGCGCCATAATGCAGTTACTAAAGTAAGTGTTACCGTAACCGCAGCATTTCGCTAAAACGCAAAATCACCGATAAAAGTAGCGTGTCTGCTAGGGCCGTAATACAAAAAAAAAGCGATTTCTATAAAAGTTTCTTTATGGCAGCCATTAAACATTCGTGTAGACGAGCGGAAGAAGTAACGCAAAGGCGACCTTATTATTGCAACGGGATGTTATATTTTGACGAATAACGTTGAAGCGAGAGGGCCGTGGGATGCTGGGTGTTATCGATTGGGACCCCATCAGCGTGGCTGGGGCGTTGCGCGGCGCCGCAGGGCCACCACGAGCCCTGCGACCCGCCCGCCCTACCTACTTCTACGCTGCGACCTATTTTAGGATCCCATGCCTTTATAGACGGGGAGGCGTACAACTCTTGCCCTGAATAACATAGATGATATCGATTTTCTGCCTCCACCATAACCATCGCTTCCTGCTCTCACGTTCACATTTTAATGGGGAAGTTAGACGTATTAATTTAACAAGTATCAATATACGAGCTACCTCTGATCAACCCATATTAGTTAGATCCCACGGGGATTCACGCGTCGTAAAGAGATGTCCACGACCTTGAAATATCTACAGGTTGCTGTATAACAAAGGACTTCTCCCGATATCTTCTTCCTTACTTCGTCGGGATAAAAGTGCCAATTCCTTTTATTTAAAAGCATACAGATTTTATTAAATTATAAAATTAAATGCTCATATGCAATTTAATCAATTTCATAATGTAGACCTGACCAATCATTTCAAATACAATTTTGCTATATACATATACCATAATAAAGCCAATATTATACCATACTCATCGGTTTTCAACAATAACCTATTCCCGTCCCCTCACAGAAAACTGTAACATACATCAAATACGCATCAATTTGATACGCGGAAAACATAAAATGGCGCGGTTGATCAATGTCGAGGGGGGTAGCGCAGCGCGATTTTCCTCAACGCACACATAGGCACAAAGGGCCGTACGTCAAAATTAGGGCATACAGGGCGTAACTAGGTTGTAGCGCGGAGACAGCTCCCTGCGCCTTACCGAACTTCCTTCTTTCATAACTCCGTGCCGAGTATCGATCCATCACAACTGCGCAATACATAAGCTTCCGTGTTCAAGTTATTCAGCCCGTATCGACACTAGCGCCGGCCGGGACCCTAATGCGTTGCTAAGCATTCGGCTTCCAACGAATTGCTACTTGTTCGCGGATCCGTTAATATTACAAACTTGTTGTTTGTTTGCTCGAAGCCCACGCAAACGCCGAACCTATTTTCATCTACTTTGCTAGTTCAAAAGTTATAAAATAAATTAGTATGAGCAATAAATAACATAAAATATTTGACAATAAATATGTATTAAATATGAGCTGTCACCGTACCTTTTTACATATTTTAATTATATATCGCCACATATGCATAATCATATTATAGATATTAATAAATACCACTAAATATATAGCGATAAATAATTACTAGAAAAAAAAACAAGAAACATAGAAACGAAAAAACGAAGAAACTAAAATGAATTTTATTGATATCATATCACTTTGTTTGTTTAAAAACAGACAAATTTATGAAAACACAAAGTATCATTGAAAACCTTTAATAAACTTTTAAGCCTATTCCAGAAGACTTCATCAACAATTACAACTAAATCAACTTAATATGAAACAATTAATTCTACGTGGAGAGGGATCAGTGCACTCGACACACAAAATATAAATTCTAAGAGGGTCCCACAAGGTTCATTTTATAATCATATCGAACGTCCATACCAGTTGTAATTACATTTAAATTCGTTTACACATAACTTTGAGCAGCGGCTTTAACCGCCTTGCCCGAATTTAATATAAATTCGATGTTATAAAACTCAAAAACGCAAACTTCTTTTTAGTTAACTTTCAATACTTTGATCGAAAATATTTAAATATTGCAAAATTAAATTAATAGGTAATATGTGGAAGAATTAAACGAAAATATTGAAAGTAACTTTAACTTTACGTTTAACTACTAACTTATAACATGTTTTTAAATTAAAGTCGCTCGAAATCAAAACGAGAAAAAAGAGATTTTTTTTTGCATAAATCTAAATTCTTGACAGAACGCTGCATCACTGTATTGCTGCAGATAATGAAATCGATTTTTAAACGAAACGAAATGACTTTATTTTGTATAGGCCTACAGGGGCACTCACAAATTGTCAGTTACAATATTTTCTTACACTACCGCCGGATCGGAATTAAAATCCAAATTGGATAGGCTTTGTGACTAAAGGTGAAATAACAAAGACTCCCTAATTAATTAAAGTAATTATCACTTTCGTAGAGTTTTTGCGAGATTAACTTAATGTATAGATCGAGTTATGTAGAGACCATGTCTGACCACGGTCTACAAAACGTGACCAATAATTATACTTCTTTTTATAATTTTAACCTGATATTATCGCGAAATGTTTTTTGCAAATTCGCGGTTTTTGCAATTCTTTATGCCGGTATTTCGACCCAGTTATATGGATCGTGATCACGGCGAAACCGTTGACAAGCACTAGTGGTAGACTAACCTATCTACCCTACGTCTAGATCGTTTTTCTATTTTAGGAGAAACCGTTCACAAGCCAACGGTTTCTCCCCACCACCGTAATTTCGCCTTAAATTCAAAATCGCATATCGTGAATAATCGTAACATATACTTCTTTTGTCATAAAGCCCTTAAAAGACATTGTAATTTCAAACAACATTCTGTCTTGCGCTAAGAGTCTTCCATTACTTCACCTATGATTGCAATACTGATCTTTGTTATGATATCTCATATTATTACGGAGATTATTAATAATAGTTGTATTATGCTTTAATCTCAAACTCATTGAAATTACTGGTAAATAAGTAGATCTCTGCCACTAGAAAAATAACTTTAACTCATCTGAACTATCAAATCACGCGAATGCGCATTGTTTAACAACAAAATATTTCTCTTATTCATGAAAAGCGTTTAGGTACTAAATGTACAAAAATATAACTAACACCATATTCTCAATATTTGTCTTTAAATTTATGTTTAATTTTAAATAATTCAAATAAATTATGAAGCTTGCCACATAATATATGTAGGAACAATTAGAGTGTAAAAATTACAAAGTTGCGTTAAAGAATAAAAAAAGTATAAATACAAATATCCTACAAAAAATAAATGCATAATACAACTTGAGTATACGTAAGTTTCGTCATAATTTCTTACTGAAATATAAATCAAATAGGACATTGTAAAAATAAAAAAATAAAAAAAACATAAAATGATTGTTAAAAAAATCAGTCAAATTATTCAAAAAAAAAACGAAAAACGAAACTTAGTTAATACAGCGCTACCTATATCTGTGGTAGGTGTCTTTACGCCTAACGTACTTGCCATCTGGGGTAAAGTAGTAGCTGGGCGGTCCGTGGATGTGTCTCCCTCTGACCAGATAGAGAATGTCACCATCGCCGGAGTTAGCAGGGGCGGTGATGACGTCAGCGCGACAGCCGGCCATATCACGCGACGAGCAGTACCACTGCTTGCGACCGTGAGCCTGCAGATTCTTCAGGTAGAAGGTGTACCCGTCGTGGAGGAGCAGCGACTTCCCCGTCCTCGACGGCACGTACACCGCCATCGCCGATTCTGAACCCATCGGATACAGTCAAATTGCGACCACAATGCAACTAGAATTTATTAATTTCAATATTCCTACACTCGCTACTCAATAGTACTACGTTCTACCGCAAAGTTACCGTAACCACGTGTTTCTATTCTATATTTTATTTTATTCATTATAAATGATTAAAATGAAAAACAATTTTCATAAATATTGTTTATATTAACAATGAGTATGTATTTATATGACACTAATTTTTAAAAACATACTTTTCTATTTATATAGAATTCATTTCAATGAATGCAATTTGGTTTTTATATAATTCCTAGGAAATGAATATAATCCCTACATAAAAGAAATGTAAAACATTAAATAAAATTATTTCCAAGGAATTTGATAAAATTCCTAGGGATGATTATACTACTCAGTACTAGGAAATGTATCAAAATATAAAAACATTGCTTAGGACCCAATTGATTTGACCTCTATGCTAAAAATTCACATCAAAAAATAATAAAAGTAACTAAAATATTTTTAGTAGGTATTGACTTAGACGCGCTATATCTAGGTTTGGAACGTAACAATCTTGACACTACAAACGCTTGAACATTTATTTACAAAATCATTTTGCGTATGCAAATTTACTTGTAGCCTATATAATAAACCTAAATCAAGAAGGAGAATCTATACATGTAAATATGCTGCAATTATCACATTAGTATTATTACCATTTTAAAATCTAATTCATATCCCAAGAAATAATATTTCTACATGTTTATATTGCATTTCTTAACACACTTTACCTGTCCATTTTTAAATTTTATACATTTTCTAGGAATTATATAAAATGATGTATTTTATACATTTCCGGTAACATACATTTAATATCTAAATAGAATTTCTAACCGATCACTATTTCTTAAATAACTGTCTCTGTCTATAAAAATGAATAGAATAGGAACTGACTTTTATAATTGGCATGACGTGTTATCAATATCAATCGAAATCTGTACAAAATTATTTACAAGTTAATATATTAATATTTTAATGATCTTGGTCCAACTCAATCCAAAAATTTGTAACTGATGTCTGGATATAAAACTCAGCGATCTAACACTACTTTCACCACGAAAAACAGACAATTACATAAACCAAAACAAACGTAACAGCAGAAAACCTCATCAATATAATTATGACAAGTTTGTTCGTTACAGCCATCGATCTTCGTTTGTGATGAGTAAACCCATTATATCCCACTGCTGGGCACGGGTCTTCTCTCAGAATGAGAGTTTTTAGGCGATAGTCCACCGCGCTAGCCAAGTGCGAATTGGTAGACACAAACCTTTGAGAATTCTTTTTTTTTTCAGAGAACTCTCAGATATGTAGGTTTCCTCACGATGTTTTCCTTCGAACTTATTTATTTCTACCTTGATTCATTCAGTTTGGTTGGTACTCCTAAGTCTTTCGCCATACAGTCTGAATATTTCATGAAGCTGCATTTTGGAGAGAGTCACGCGCGGCGGTGTCGCTCGCGCTCGCATGGGTCAGCGAGCGTGGTTATGGGACCCCGTCACCGCTACCACTTCTCTATGGAAGGTCCGGAGCGTCGCCGAACACTGGAACTTGTTCCTCGATGCACAGTACCATAACACCTTCGGTTGGTTCCGGTACGCGTTGTGTGGCCGGTAGAAGTAACCGTTCAAAACCAGCTTCGGATAACCCTTCTCGTTATATATTACTTGCACTGCAATATGTCAATGGGAATTAGTTCTACACTCATCCTATGGAATATTTAGGAACAAGACTTGGAAAACATATCACAACGTTACGACTTGGAAAACATATTACGACTTTTTGGGGTCCTTGACAAACTTGGACATCAGGTTCAATATAGATGTACCGGTGGGAATAAACAAAATAGATTCAAATGTACGAGTAGGTCCGATCATCCGGTAAAATATTTAAATTTGATGTATGAACTACTTATTTACTTACCAAGCGCAGTAAAGTTAACAGAAGTTCGAAAATAAGTAAGAGAGTTCGTAGAAGAACCTAGAAATCCGTTTTTTTATCACGCACCACGTAAAACTAAAGGACAGAGGTTTGCTACTTAATTTTAATAAAAACATATTTTCATTTCAAATAATTAAACGCGGGAACAAAGATGATTAAAAATTCTTAACAGCCTCTCGTACTTACATTAATTAAATTAATGGAAATTACACAATAATCGCCTCAGACGCTACCACTACACACGAGTACGTAAATTAGATACATAATAATGCGTCTTCCATATCACATCTACTTTATCTGATCTGGGAAACCTTTTGTGGGACCGGTTGGGAATTATCACTCATAGAAATGTTAAAGCTTACGAATACCACTTATTTAGAACTACGAAATGTTAATTCTACAATGATATAATAAAAAGTCAATCATAATATTACTATGATTATATGTAGGTAACAAAGAAAAACAGAAAATAATCTGAGCATATTTAATATCTTTGATCTTAAAAGTATTATTTAATTATAAAATAGAGTTTTGATCCATGTCCAATGACCAAATAGTACATGGGGGTAAAAATGAGGCATACATCACCGAGATACGTCAAGGCACATTAGGTATGGTTAGAAGGTCAATGAAACTTCATATGATCCCATAACGTCAAGAGTACTTATCGGAAATCCTCATATCCTATCTTAGAAAAAAAGATAAGTAATGCAACTCACACGAGTGTAGTATTCTCTAAAAAGATATCTATCATTCTTTCTGCCTTGTCTATCTATTTTAAATACATGTTAGTTACAAATTTTATTTAAGCGCACACTTTAAGTCAATAATATTTATTGCGAGATCCTAATTCTATCTGATTGTATTTTTATACTATTAATTTTTAATACGATTTTACTAAAGACCTATAAATATTATAGATGTGGCCCACGACACAGAAACATGAACAATATAAACACAAAAAGTAACATACACAACCTAACTGTTGCCCGCAACTGCGCCCGCTCGTTTTTTGATACAACAACCAACAACAACGATTATATTAAGAATGGAATATCAAATATTTTCTTACCTACGTGCCTACATTCTAAAATTAACCTTTTGTGCAAATTACTTGGTTCCAACTTAATAGGCTTTACTATAGTTAGTCAAAAGCGAGTATCGTATTGCTTTTACAAACCAATATCACATATAAAAGCTATATTCGCATATTAAGTTGCGATAACGCCCGAGTACACTTAATTTAAACTGTAAACGGTATCAAATGGTGTTATTAGTGTGATAGTTGCTCCTACAGCGATGCCGTAACTCGGAGAAAACAACCCGCTTCCCCCTCGTGTGGATCCTGGCACCGCAACCCCGCGCGCACGTCCATCGTCGCTTGCTCCTGTACGCCGCGTCCAGCCGGTACCAGTGGCCACCCATCTTCAGCAGCTGGTCCTCGCCGCCCAGCCCACCACCGTCCGGAGCAAATAAAGCTGCGTAACAAATTCACGTCACAAGTAATTGAGAACAACAAAATTAGCCGCACAATTTATATGAACGAGTTCGCTTATCGAAATCTTGCGATATTTGAACTCGTTTTGAGATTCGTAACCAAGATTTTATGCAAATCAACAATTCCAAGAGGACTGAGGATTAAAATAAAATATAGTTTTTGTTGTATAATTTATGAATATAAACAAAAATATTGCCCTATTTTTCTTAGACAGGTATAAACATTATAAATATAAAGATTTAAAGATTATATCAAATGGAAATTAACACATTACTTTGGTACGAATAAACTTACTACTTTATATTTTTGTGTACAAATTAATACAATAAACATGTTAAATCGGTAAATAATACTTTAAATAAGCATATCAGTTTCACAGTACATCCATATTAATCCAGGGTATAATCTATAGAAATATTTTGGCTACAAATCGAATAGCTAACTACCGACCATACACAAGTAACAAAAGGTTACTCTCTCCTACAATACTAATAGTAGATACCTAATATCTATACAAGTCATATATTCATATATAAGTCTCTATTACAAAACTATCGCTCATATTATTCTGTTCATAAGCTGGTATACCTTTATCCTAGTCTATGATCTCTACTGCTAGATACAAATGATAAATATTGGAGTATTCCATAACATCAGCCTATCAGTCGAGCCGCAATCTACGCCGCGGACAATAAATAGAATTTTATAAAAAAAGCTTCAACAAGACGGCTACGCTATCATTAAAGCTATACATTTTGTATACATATTTCTAAACATTTTTGGTAAGAGAATATTGCACACCAATATACACAGTGATTATATTAATATCAATAGCAATTTGATTCCTAACACTACGAGTATAAGCCGCTAAGGCATTTGGTACAAGGCGACCGTAATGTGTCTTCAGAGACACCTGTCCGATTTTGTGACCGCATGACGTCATTACTAACAATTTTTAGCTTAACACTTAGGAATAAATAAAAAAACATATAAGCAGGTACTACAGGTTAATAATACAGTAACAAAGACACTAACTTTGGCATGATAAATAACTAAAAGGACTACCCTTGAAGAGCTAATCATAAAGTCTTTAGAAAGGAACATCAGGACTTAATCTTTAATAATATCTAATCAATAATCTACTTAAAAATACTGCCAACAAAGGAACTAAACTGGATCATATTACCAAACATAAATATCGTCCATGAGCATTCAGGCTCGATACAGTTAGCGACACTCCAAACACGCGATCAGTTCCTGGAGTCCAGGATCCCGCGCACAAGGAGGTCGCGCCAGGCCTAGAGGAGCAGCGCCGCGTGGGGGGCAGGTGGCACGGGCACCGCCGGGACCGCTCGGACTGTACGCGGCGCGCTACTCTCAACGATCTTGTACTTGCCCATCGGATCCACTTCGAACCGACGCGACTCGTGCTTCGCCGGATTATATGTTGCCGGATGGTTGTGACACCCGCGAAAGTATACCAGCCGTCCGTCCCGGAGACAGAGCGCGACCTGGCAACGCTCGGCTTTTTGGTACGATCTCGCGCACCTCCACGTCACACGGCGAGGATGTGAGCCACCGTCCTCGTAGAATATGTGGCCGTCGGCTACAAGATGCAGGCCACCGCGCGCTGAACGAATGTAGAACCAACCTGCGACAACGGAATAAAGAACCATCGATGTACTATATGACCAAAAATGTATTACCTAGTTATAACGAACTTACAAATAGAGGTAAACTAGGTTACACTTGTAGGATATCAATTCAAAACACATGACAAATAAATTAAGTTTTAATATACGTACAATTATATATAATCATCTTCGTTCAAGATTATTGCGTAATCTCATTTCCGTAATTCCACATTCTTGAAACGCCAAAAAAATTCCATTGCTTGCTTTGGTTTTACAAAATCTAGGGTGCTAAACTCTAGACGGCTTCATATCGCAGACGTACTATATCAGTTCTAGATGGCTGTGACAAACAAAACTAGAAACAATAAGTTTAATACATTAAATCACACGATGAGAAAGAGGGAGGGGGACAAGGGGGGTGGGGATGGGTTCTGAATTTCGTGACGTCACATCTCAAACATATATTAAAATCTTATTTATAATTTGAGAACTGCTATTTGAATTTAATAATTTCTATGTATTAATATTCAAAATGTGACACACACTAGGAAGGGGGAAGGTCTCACAAATGTGACCAGTTGTCACAAGGACAGGGGGAGGAGTCAAGATATTGGTAAATTCCTGTGACGTAATGTATGGATGGTCCCTTAGTAGATAACGATCGACATAGAACAGAAAAAGCTGGCACACTACAAAAAAAAATACATGAGTTAACATATGACTGATAAAACACATTAATTGTACCGAAAAAGTATAATCTAACGCACACTATAACATAACCCGTACACGCGTAATGCCCTTTACTGCGATGGGTCTTTATAGTCGCACCTGTTCGGGAGATGTCCCTACTTTCACATTTTTAAGTAATGTTATTGAAATATTACTCAAGCAGCTGGTGATGCCATCACCGATTACACGTCCATTAGGCCCCTTTGGATTTCCGCTGTCTCTCCAAAGTAATAGGAACAGGTAATCTGAGCATCTATTGCGAATTGAAATCTAGTCAAAGTGAAATTGAAATAAAATCAAAAATCACAGGCACAGTTGCCCTACAACCAATGTTGCCGACCATTCCCTCTTTAAATATGAGAGCTATAGATTAAGTAATCTATATATTGTTATTATATCGTATTGTTTGTTGTTATATCGTATTGCTACATCCCAAATAATGTGCAAACCTAATAATTCTGATCATTTTTCATTTAATCGTGTAGAGAACACATCGTTGCTAAAACATCATCATCAACACATTACTGTCCCACTGCTGGGCACGGGTCTTCTCTCAGAATGAGAGAGTTATAGACCATAGCCCACCGCGCTGGCCAAGTGCGAATTGGTAGACTTACTACTTATACATGAATATGTGGAATTATAGAGAAAATTGCTGCTGAAAAGCAAAATATGAAACGAGGGATGAAGAAAATAAAAAAACAAGTATGACATCAGCGCAATATAATCGTTCTTTGTACTTATACACGAGAGAATCATCTCACTACCAGTACTCACTACACAGCGTATACATTCTCCGAGCGACTGTCGCCGGCTACCTTTAACCTTTATCCATTAATATACTTTTCGACTAAAATATAATAAAATATCTTATCACAATACACAAAAAAAATAATACTTCAAGAATAATACTCCAAGGGTTAACTTAAAAATACATTCGTATACATCTCATATGGTAAATATAAACTGGTATCAAAACGTCCCGCGACCGCGTGACGACGGTTAACATGTCGTTTCCAACTTAATCTTTGTGTAAGTACAGCCCAGACAGTAAAGCAGATCTAACAAAATACAATAATTAAGTACTTACTCAAAGCAAATATAAAAAATATAAAGCTAACTTAACTTTCACGTAAAATAATGATCTCACTAAGGAAACAAATCTTAACCTACAACGTATACATTGAGTATTATAATAAGTCAATCGTTTAATAAATGCAGTTGCCTACTTTAACAAGTTGTTACATTACTTTCCTAACATCGTATACATGACATGACTCGATTAAAACATTCCAGCCGACGTGATCGACTCAACAAAACCATATCTTTCCTGTGATCCCAACCGAAACCGACCATTAGGAGTAGACTCCATCTTAACAATCATTTTATATACACTCGCGGATAAAGTCGTAAAAAAATATGTAAAAGTAATATATAAAAATACTTAGGATATCGATATCATAAGATAACTATCACTTTGTACAACAACTACACCTAGGACCGTAGCGCGGAAGATCAAGAGCGAGACGGAAGCATGCTGCGCTAGGCAAGAGGTATCTTAACTCTATATTACATAAATATCGTATACTGATTCACTGCGCGCTTAAAATTGTGTTTGCGTACAGATTATAAATGCAATAAATTAAATGATCGACTGATCGATTGTATTGTGCGTAACTTGCTTTGAAGTTTATAAATATTCATTTATTCTGTTTTTAATTAAATCCTTCACTCGAGCGATTTACCCTGAGATAAGCTTAAGCTTTTGAAACGCTATTGGTATATTTTACCTGACTCAAAATTGTTTTAGCTGTTTTTGCTTAAATAAAAAACTCTTAAAACTACAAGCTGCATTTCAGGTGCACTCTTGCCCAATACTAGTCTCATATAGTTCGTAAACGGCCATCATGCTACTAAGCTAATAAAATATCGTATACATTACACAGACCTAATTTAGTGTACCTATTCATATAGGATATAAATATTGACCTACATGTCGCGGTATAATAATCTCTTTGGAGAATAATCGTAAAATAGACAAACAAAGGTTCGCCTCCTCCCACATCATCAAAATCGATAAAAGCGTATATTAACAACCGCCGGCGGAAAGGCACAAGAGCATACATTTACATTCCATTTGAAGCAATAGCCCATTGCTCGAACCAGCGTTAACACCTCACTTTACCAACGTCTAAAGGTCCAGAACCAAATAAAAATAGTAGCATCGAGATCCCTATCTGTGCCATATCATCAAATTTCGCCGACGGCTGAGGAGATGACAAATTGACATACTTTTTAGTCTTAGAATGTGGCGTTTATTATTAAGGGAGGCCACACACGGAACATATTTATGTGACGCCGCAATATGACCAGATCATGATACGACCTATACATGAGTAAATGTTTTTTTTTGTTTATTGAAATATGTTAATAATAAATATTAGTGTTATTGGTTTAAAACGACACACTGTACTACAAGTTAAAAAGTCTTACATTACATTTGGCTTTTATCAAAAATATTGAATATAGTTTAGTGTTGCGCTTGAAACTTTAACCAGATTTTCTTTATGCAAGCCTGAAACTAATAGTTCTGTGATTTGGCTTCCAAAAGTATTTGTGACGTCACAAAAGTGTGTCTGGTAGCGACCGCCCTACGCCAGGGAACTTAGAACATGGGTCTGAGGGGTGTAGCGCGTACGCCGCACGTGTGAGCGCTGTTCATCTGAACGACGCGCAGACCGAACGTATGAACCGCGGCCCGGCAGCGAGGGTTCCTCGAGCATCGCCACCAAACCTTGCCGCTCGCCGCGCGCCCGTTGAAACAGAACCGATGCGCTCCCACCTCTATAGCCGGCTTACCCCGCTTGCTCAGGCAGTACCGAAATTGCCCAGGAAAGCAGGGAAATGGAAACGGTAAGCCTAATGTCGGCGGTGGCTCCACCGGTGTACCCGTGCCTGCAACTGAAGATTGACTATCAGTAAATGTTACGCGTTACAACCTTAAGCTAACTCCATGCTCTAAACTTAAGTTACAAATTCATACATGTCCTAAATCACACTTAACTACCAAAAGAACAGATATATAAATAATATATCTTCAAGTAAATAATAAAACAAGGAAAATTTTAACAATTTATATAATTGTAAATAATATATGAAAATACATATGGCATGGATTGAAAACAAATTAAGAATGAGAATTGAGAATAAGTGTTTATCTCAATCGGAACGTTTATTTTCTGGTTTTTCAAAATCGCCTTTACCAACCTATGGGTCACTGGGCTACTACAACCTATAAGACTTTTACAACAGTATTACCAAAGATTTCGATTCAAAAATAGATTAAAAAATAACGTAGAAAATCATTTTTTTTCCTCTGTTTTTGGTTCATTCGTCAGCGCTGTAACCGCCAATGAATTCTGTCGTAAACGGAAACGACATAATCCTGATGATATTATAGCCATAAAAGTACATTTGCTTTAGACATAGCTTTGTTTAACGGTTCATATAAAATTCATCTTTTCCAAAACGTAAAACATAAAACCATTTTTTAATTTTACCAACGAATTCTCTTCCTAACATCTTAATATCCTTTCAATGAGTATAGCCATGGCTATTATTCAATAAATATATTCATAACTTTTCAAACAAAACCACATATATACCAGAGCAAGTTTTCATTATTTCAAAAATATAGGAATTATTATCACAATCTTAAACACACTTATCTTCCATTGATTTTAAAATAAAAAAAAAAAAACAAAACAGTGCATATTGATGAAAAATAACAATATACAATTAATAAGTATTTTTATTTGCATATAACAAATCTATATCACTTGAAAACTACCTACTTACATAGACTTATATCTATTAAGTTCTTAAACAAAGAAACTCATTTGTGTTTGTGTATATTGAAATATACCATACCATATTGAGAGGGGAGATAAAAATGAAACGGTATTAAAACACTTTATTCAAGTTTCTGGTACAATTTTAGACTTGAATAGGATACCGTGCTCTTAACTACTAAGGAATTCATTAATACGAAAATTTGATACTAATTTTGTATCATACACTGAAGTCACCTTTAACGGGAACTAACTATTTCTACCTAATAGTGTTAAATCGCAAGTTATATAAAGACATGTAATTCAATTTGAATTACAAAATTAACATTTTGACCATAATTTCGATCTTTGCCTGCTGCCATTGATAGCTTTACTCCTTTATAATCCTTTTCTTCATAATTTTTTATTACCTTTACGAATTTAGGCAATCAATTTAAAAACACTTAAAAAAGAGGTCTCACACATAAATGTATTTAACAATCCAACCTATTAAAATAAATCAGTCGATTCTAATTTATGTGGCCCTTTAGCGCCCTTCTGGTGTGTTTCGGCCTAGATCCATTAATATCAAGTCCATCGCCAGTATATAATGTCGTGCATTTTATTCTCTTGGACTTTAAATGAGCGTGAAAGTCATGCTGGTATCCCGTAGCTACCAAGTTGCCCGCTATCGTCACGGCGTAGCATTGGCAGCCGTGATCGGACTTGATGCAGCGCCACTCACATCGCGAGCCTGGTCGGCAAGAGTTCGAACGACAGAACCTCTCCCCGTTCAGTACAAGCACCGGATTGCCAAACCGAGACACACTCCATTCTACTGTAATCATACCCATTAATTAACTTGTACTTTGATTATTAACGATCACGATATTCTGGCAATCCGTGAAGGTCGGTAGAATTTCCAGAACACTAATGGATTGAACTGAAGGACACGTAAAACCGACCCTTGAAGAACTATCCGACTGATGCCTTCTCCGACTGCAAGAACGTAGTTCTAATCGTAACGAAAGTTCAGTGTTCAAATAAAGGCAAGATTTAGAATATCGCTACGAAATAAAGTGCATATCTACTTATGAAAAAACAATTTTATATAATTCAAATATATTATCCATTCAGCTTTACTTAAGTGTTAGGACTTCTTGAAAAAAAATCGGTAAATTTACTTCACTTTCTAATGTACGCTTAGCATAGAACATAAAATTGAAAAAAAATAAAAAAATATATGCGTTACAAAAATAATTTATTAGAGTTAAAATAAAGTTACTTCTACCGCCCATTTTATGTTTGTCAATCTATTTACATCTGCCCATAACACTGGCAGGTTTCATTTAAATTCCATAAAGGTCAACACATTAATTGTTCGTCAAGTTTATAATTAACAATACGTTAATGATGTTATGAAAGAACAACTGAGTGCATTGTAATGTGCACGAAGCCCTACAGGTTGTAAACATACATAACATAACACTTGTAAGCAAAAACAATCAAAATAGAAGGCATTACACGTATACATGAAGATAAATGGTATTTAATGATCATTCCGTGTTGTTAGGGCATATTAGCCAGTTGGTCCCGGTTTAACTAACTTATTACATTTTGTTGGACGAGTTCAGGTTCATATATCTATAGTTCAAAAGTCCATCTAAATGAACTAGAGCTAACGCTGTGTACTACCTGTCCGCGTTAAGTTTGCCGACAAAGGAATGCGGCTCCCCCATCACCGCACCTCTCAGTCGCCCTAAAATGTGCTAAAAGTATCGAAGGCAACATAATCGCCGTAAACGCGTGAAATTATTACTTATTACGGTAAAGAAAAGACTTTACGAAGTGATTGTCGTTATATGGAGTTAAAGATTATGTTTTTTAAAGTGAAAAAAGACCTGTTCATTCATAATACCGTAATATATGAAAAAAGGTATTTAATTTCATTGATTTTAAAGTAAAAATGTATCTAATCCTTAACAACAAATAAATGTATATTTTTCAAACTTGTTTTTTTTTTTTGCTGACGCTACTACATGTTAGACGTCACGTCGACAAGTGGCAAAATTAGCGCGAACGGTCAATAACATAGCGTGTGCTCGGAGCTCATGAGCTCATGGTGCTTGGTTTTAATCTCACTCATGTCTTCCTCTTATAACGAATGTTTATAAATTATCTATGTATGTACATCAATGGGGTTAAAAAGTTCTGGCAACAGATCTCCGTTTTAGTTCAAAAGTATTTTTATTCTATTTTTATGATTTAGTGAACTAATACGCTAGATAGTATGTCATTCACCGTCGCTGATGACGAGCGACGTCAGGTGAGTCATATAGTATTCATCCGAATTACACGGAGATCTGTAGTCAGAAAATATTTATTGACCGTATTTAAAAACTAATTTCTGTATTTTAAGTCTTCTCGTAATGTATTTTTTATATATTATCCTTTAGGGATCCCATAGAGAGCATAAATATCACACTGCAAATTTTTTTAATATTTTGCTCATTATACCTGTTAATACAATATGTATTGTTGAAAACTATAATCTTTAATCTCGCCATTTTTGATTCATACATTTATGAACCAACAATTTTAACAATTTTATCACATTAATAAGTTAAAACATACATTCATAATTTCATTTAATAGGTTTTATTTCTCTTTAAGAGTTTTTTCTATAATTTCTTAAATGAAATTTGAGATATTAACAAAACCGGTGTGACGTTACTTTATCTATTGCATATATTAAAACCATTGAATTTGCGATATTTAGAAAAATAAAATATTGGTCACTGTGCTCAGATCTAATTGAGTTCAGAGAGTAGCGATCAGATAAATTAAGATTAATGCTTATCTTTAATTTCATAATTTCTTATTCCACAAAGTTTAAAAAAAGTATTTAGAGTATGCACACGAAAAAACGTTCAATTAATTCAGGTAGTTTTTTTATTTGCTTACTGGATTTTTTAACAATTCACTATTAAAGTCAACAAATATAGCAAGTCTCATAGAAAGCTATGGCAAAGAATATTATTGCCAACAAACTTGAAATCTTTGCCTACTTTATTGTCTATTTGATAACCTTAACTGGGTAAGCAAATCATTAAATCAAAAGTTCCCGTACTTCATTACTAAATTAAACGTGGATTACTTAATGGTAACATCACTTAAACGCTAAAGGGAATGCAATTTGTTCTTTTTGGAAATGTAGTTTTTGGACACTTATGGTATTGTAAATTGTTCATGATCTTAGGGAACGTACCCAAACCACGTGACCATTATATGTGGGGGGGGGGGGGGGGTTGGAAATACCACGCTTGGTCACAGACACAGGGGGTGGGGTTTAGGTTTTCATCACGTAGTCAAAGTCCTAAACTAAATCTAGCACTTTCTAAGTTAGAGCCGGTCCACACGGCGCGTTGCGTCAGCGTTGTGTCGACGTAGCGCTGTCTCTGCGTCATTTTACATACTAATAATCATAGTGTACACACGATGAGTTGCGTCGACGCAGCGCATACGCAACTGAACTGCAGCGCCCGAGACGAAGCGGGCGGGGGAGTACTCATTGTGACGCGTCGTTACTACGTCGTAGTAACGCTGCGTTGGCGGAGCGCCCGTGTGGCCGGCTATGCGTCAAAACCTTCGCAACGTAAAGGCAACGCAACGAAACGCAACGCGCCGTGTGGAGTGGTCGTCATATTAAAAAACGGCGCGTTACATACATTTTCGGTGTGCAAAAATTGATTGAAAATTGCATTTAAAAATTACTACGTGAAAATAGGGTTGGTGTACTTATATACTACGGATGGTCGCCAAGGGGGTCAAAACTTGTCAAAAACAGGTCACGGGATTTGGGTACTTTCCTTTACGATAAAACTAGTCAATGTTGATAGTTTTGGGTAGTTTCCACCGCGTGACCGCTAGGAAGTCACGCCAGCGCCGATGCTAGATGCTCTTTATATCCACTACCTTTGGAACGCTGGGACGGTTGAAATTGAAAGCGGTGTAATTTGGCGCGTGGTTGTGTCTACCCTTGATGCGAACGAAACGGCCGTCTATAGTAGTTTGGACTCTGCACAGGCATCCTCTGGTGTCCTTGTCACGACAAGCCCAGTTCAACTTCTCCCGGTACTGATTATTCACCCAAAATTTATTGTACTGAAATATCAGCACGGACTTCCCAGCTCTGGACGGTAAGAAAAACGCCTCTGTAAACATAAAAAAACTCATTTGTAGCCAAAAGAAAACGTTTATTCTCACTGTTTATTCATTGTAAGAATTTTAATTGAATGACACCATGAACATTTTAAACCGTATTTTATTAACTGGCAAAAAGACAACTAACAACGTCATCAATCGAAATAAAAATATCAATTTGATCGAAAAGCACGGTATTGCTTGACCAAATTCGTTCTGGCAATGCACTAATGTGTGTATTTACAAATAGTCAGTGTGTTTTTCCTCCTATCATAATTTATTTACCTCTAAAGTATTCCTCTATTGACACCAGTATACAGAAATTAAAATCGAGATTTAAAGAAGTCTACAAATATCTGTCTATCAAAATCTTCCTAACCCAATTATTACACATCCAGTATAATAAAACAAGTCAAAGTTTTGAATCGTTTCATATTTAATTTAATTAATGTAATAAAATCCTATATTTACTACTTATTTTAGGTAATGAATAATGTAACATATTAATTATATAACACACAAGTATACCCTAGCAAATCTATATAATTATTAAAAGTTCACTGTTAGCGGAGTAAACAGTGTACATACATAAAAATATATACCAACGGAGTTGATAACTTCCTTCTTTTTGACGTCTGTTAAATTTTTTCTTATACCTTAGAATTTTAAAATACCAGGACATTTACACACTACATCACTAGGAAACTAAAAAATGAATACCCTACTAGCCTTAAAAGTCCAATGCAGGCCGTAAGCCTCTCTCACCCAACGCTCTTGGGCAACGCGCTCAGAGGACTCTGGTTGCGTTCTTTTGGAGATCCCAGATTCCTCTTCGCAGCGCCGAGGACGGCCATCGGGGGGTTTCAGTTCGGTAGAAAACGCACATAACACAGAACAAAAGAAAGGCCTCTCTTGCATGCGTGTTGATGACCGCAGTGTTAACGTTATACAGGACACATGTAACCTTTTTCCTGGATTTTGTCCTTTTGTCGTTTCAACGATGTACATCCATGAGAAGAGGGATAGTGATTCTATTTTTAAATGACACCACTCATTTACATCTATTGTAATTATTTATACATATTTTCCTTGGAATTGTATGAAATCCAGCGAATAAATTTGTAAAGCTCACTTTACATTCAAATAATGATAATTCATCTAATGTCATAAAATGAACATATACATTTAATATACGTTTGATCTTCGAATAATAAGTTTAAAATAGCATAGAATACAAATAAAATAATTTTAAAATTCCAAATTTAAATAACACAACGATAAAATAAAAATATATTATTTTTCATAACGCAGCATTATAATATGCCTACGTAATCATTTTTTTCATAAGTCAAGGGCGATTTAAGAAAAAACAAGGCTCTTACTTATTTTTAATCTTAACTTGTAGAACATCTAGAATTTAAGTCTTTTTTATAACCTTTTTTTACTATGAAGACGCAAATTCCTCGACCCCGTCAACCACTCAAAGGTTCTGAGATACACAGCGTATAATGTGTATTTTTTTAAGATTAGGTAAGAAAATTACATGTAACACACAAATAGTTGAAATTGATGTTGAAATATTTGATAGTGCGTCACAACCTCCAACACAGGCCAATTACTCGTATGACGCACTTGGTAAGACTTTGAGTATTAAAGACGCTTATTTATCTAAATTATTTATGAATACAGTTTAAACCTTAATCTGATGATAAACATGAACTTTATACAAATTAAGTTATTATTATGTTAAATGTATTTGCGTCAAAGCTGTATCGTCTTCTGCATGGTCTTGTGATAGAAGCGGGGCTTCTCGTGGTTGTGTTCATTGTGGTAGGTGATCACTTCGCCTTGCTTGTTGGTCCTGGCTGTGGCGCGGCAGCCGTGTCTCTTCCTCCAGGAACACATCCAGTACGTGGGCGCGGACTCGTTGAACGAGTAACCATTCAGTACCAGGTATCGCTTGCCTCGCCCCGTGGGTACGTACGCCGCTATTACCGCTACAAACCAATACCACAACCAGTAGAGTATTATTACTAATTCTATTTTACTGAAATGTATGTCAAAACTTACAGACCTTACCCTTTTGCCTATGACATGGCACATGCGCGATTATTAGATTGAATATGTTCAAAAACCTGTTTACTATACAATTAAAGGCCGTTTTCCTGTCACGCGGGTCTACGCAAACTCAACTATCCTACTCGCACGCGCAATTTATGCACTAGTCTTCTCGCAACCCACGGTCGAGTGGTAGACATGACAGGAAAGTATGTATGAATACATAGGATGAAAGTAGTACTCATGCGGATCTGCATGGTTTTCATGTCATAAGCCCGTGTGAAAGGGAAAAAGGCCCAAGAACATGGAACGTGGCATAAATTGACCTTTTTTATTCGAGTGTGAACGTATAAAATATTGAAAATACACATCGTAAACTGAAACTTTATTAGTTCCATTATTCACAGGAATGTTTTACAGATAATACAACTTTTCTTTTCGTACTGTTGACGTGTTTCATTTTGTTACATTGAGTATACTTTGAGTACATAATATAATAAGATAAATTTAAAAGCATATGTACCAAGTTTGTAACAATAAAACCATATTCATACTGCTAATAATTCAAAGATAAGCTATGTACGTATGAAAAATATAATGAGTAAGTTAATCTAAGACTTGCTGCCAAATGGTTACATCGGTATATATAAAGAGATATTGGTTGTTCGTTATTCCCAAGAAAAGGTAACATTAATGTATATTAATGGTATTTTCTTATGAAAATATTTTTTTACAAAAGCTTACATACAATAATTCAATCTGCATCAAGATTAATTCATATTAGATGCAGAACATACGTGTTGCAGTACCATATGTGAAAGCAACTGAACAAAGTTGTTACTTTTTGGAAACTACAAACTAAATATAATCTATACAGTCATCTTATATCCTATCTTAACGAGGACATATCGGATCATCAGTGTCATATCTTGTGGTGGCGACTAAAATAGCACCACTAGTTCTCTATTTTTATCGAAAGACACTAAATTACATCCAAAGGTACCATACATAAATTACGTCACACAAATTTCATATTTTTTGTCCTCTCCCATCATCCTTGCCACAGATGGTCACATTTGTGACATTATTCCTCTGCGATGCTACATATTTTTCAGTTGCAAGGAAATTTGATTCATTTATATGAAAAGTATCATGCAATAAAAATAAAATAAAGTATAATTGTTGTAATTATGTAGTACAAATTTCGTATTTTATTGTTCACATAGATATTTTGAAATGCGACGTGCCCCTTGCTGCATGTCGCACCCCATCAACCCCCCCTCCCGCCCCCAAACGTGTGACGTAATTTATAGCTGACCCCAAACGGGTTAAATATCTAAACTTAATCATCTACTGCGGTCACCAACTCGCCAAGCGCCGTGACTGCAACAAAATATTATCTCTTCCAACTTACAGATCTACATATATAGATAGATAGGCTAGATCAATGCCGACTTCACTCTTATACGTTAAAAAATTGAAAGTATAAAATCACTCTCGCTTCAATACATAAACTTTAGAAAGGTTATCAAAATAGACCGACCACATACTCGTAATGAAAATACAAATAATGTAGTCGGTAGGCAAATTCTTCATCACTTTATTAATACTCTTATCGATAACGACATCTAATGGGCTTAGAATTACTATTTCTTGTTTTTTTATTTTTATATTTATAATATGCCCTAATACTGCCAATAGAATTACTTAGTCTATATTTCTTCATTAAACGAATGTTAACGCTCCGGATATGAATGGAAGACAAAAATGTAATTTACAAAGTTGTACCTAGTATTTTATTAACTGAATTATGCCTGACTGACTTTATTTCTTAGTCGTTTTATCGAATCTTTACCTATTAACCCCTCGCTACCCATTTCTCCTCACAATATGTTTTATACAACTTATATATTACTCCTTTAGTGTATTTATTACACTTACATTACTTAAAAAATAAAATATTCCGATGAAAATATTAATTTTCTGAAATCGCTAAATATAATCTATTCTAAACTACATTTATTCGTAATATGCATAACGACAATTCTAATGATAATATTAAGTAAAATGAATTCTATTTTTTAAAAAAGGTTGCATCTAAATAGAAACGGTTCGGTTCAGAGTTCAGTGGGATTGTTTATAGTAAAATAATATCCGATACAGTTCTATGATACCTTATGTCTACAATATTCTATTTTCAGATCTGCTTCGTAAGTAAAAGAGAATAATCAGATTTATCACCGCACAAATTTCGAATTTAGTACACAAAGTACTTGTTTTTGTGGACAAAATAATGTTTACGATAAAGGCATCCAAAAACATTATTGCACTTCAATAGTTTCAAAGTAGTTACTTAAAATTATAGAATTCATTGATTTACAAAAATATACTTCTAAACATAATTACTGCTTAATTCACAAATATTTTAAGCAACAGTTTTCTACGCCAGATCTATTTATCGGGTAAAATTTAAAAGAAACATTAATTACAACGTTATATACATTTACAAAGTTTAAGTATGATCATGTTTGTCGTAAAACAACACGACATCAGATTCTATAGTGTAAATGTTCGCGCGGCAGGTGCCCGAAGCGTGCGCGCAACGCCAACGCGTGCGCCCGTTAGCAAACTCCCGCTCCTTGACGAAGGTAAACCCGCCCGTCAAAATCGCCGGCGTTTGAGGCCCGCCCTTACTGAATCTGAACTGAGCCTCCTCGGGTTCCGGATTCCTCGCCTTGCCCTTCACTTTCCCTTTAGCCTTCCCACCTAACGCAACAACACAACATTTTAAATACATTTTATAATAACAATCTCAAAACCTGAAATTGTAACGTAAAAACAAAATAAAATCCATCCATAATATTAACATTATATTTAATCTTTAAATCTTACGAGTAATACTCTTCATAAAATCAACGAAGACTTAATATATAATTAAAATATCAAAATCTAATTACATAAGTATTGTATATAGTAAAGCCGAAGTAGAAATTTATAAGGAATGTTCGGTACATGGTTTACACTTAAATAATTGACAATGGTCCCATAAAGGCATTTAAGGCACTTCGTTTAAAATCGAATCAACGATTAAATATGTATCAATTCCAAAAAATCTAATTTTAATATCATAAGTACGTAAAATAACAATATTTTCGATCACTTATCTAAAAGGTACAAATTTTATCAAATAACGAACCTTATCACACAGTTGGCATATATTAACTATGCTAAGTTAATTTTGAACAAGTTAGTTGTTTCCGCGTCTTCGAATGTAAGAGTTTATTCATATAACGAAGTTCAACTTGATCACGATAAACAAATGTATACGGAAATCACGCATCGTAAGCACCTGAAGCGAAACATTAGAGCAGAGCTAGTGGAATGCCGTAAAAGACGAAGATGCTTCGAATAGGGTTGCCACCTTTTGATGAAATACATATTTTTTTAAATAATAATTCACAAGAATCTTGCAAAAATGTTAACAATATAGTACACTTTAGAGTAACGGAAAACACTCTGATGATTCGGGGGAAGAAAGACTAAAATAGCAATATCTAAATAACCGATAAAATATTGTATCTTTTCTATTATATTTGACTAAAATATAGTACGATACTATATATTATATAACGGATGGCAACCCTAGCTACACTTAACCTAACGTTATAATTGCTGGGTGGTATCTTCCTAAAACCTACGTGTAGATCACATATCGCCGCATAAATACTAAAATTATTAAATTAATGTCTCAAGTCTCAAAATATTAATAATAAACGTCCATTTCATTCTATCATTATTGCCACGTTAATAATATCTCATATAAAATACATATATGCGTTTGCAGTATACTGCTATCGATGTGATTTCTTAACACAATTTCAAAAATAAAGGCTAATTGAAAACATACGTAATAAAGTTTGAGCTTGAGCATGTTCGAGCTCTCGAAAAGTCAAAGGGCGACGACTTATTACGTAAAGCATTTGGGGAGGAGGGGGTCGAGTAGAATCACAACACGGGGATGACTTAGAAATAACAAACTTTTTTTCCCAAGAAAACGTGTAAAATTGCGAAATAAGCCGAATTGAATTGCGTAAAACATGTTTCTCTCCTAATTTTTAAATGTCACATTACAGAATGTCGAGACGAATCTCATTACATCTCACCAAGGGACTACGGGAAGGACATGTCGAAAACTCGCCAAAATTACTTCACTTAATAAATGGACGCCCTTACAGATTCAAAATTTTCAGTAATACTTGATAGAGCGCTAAACAGAGTCTCGCGTAAATAATACAATCGATAAGTACAAATTCCTACAGATTCACGCGTTACTAACATTTTTAAAACGTTCACAACCTTGTCCTCAAGAACATTAATATTGAGCATTTAGTTGATTTAATGGTTGAAACAGCGAAGGCAAGGCTTCAGAACTTGTTGAGTTGTAAAAAATCTTGTAATTTATATATCTTGTAATTATATCTTGTAATTTGATTCGGTTTTCCGACGCCATTAAAGATGTTCAGACATCACACGCTAAGTACAAATCGTATAAAGCGGATTTTGGTATTGAAAAATATTAATTCAAAGAATTGCGTCCACTTAGGAGACTAACCAAACGCATGAATCCGTACACAATGGACACGCAATTTCTCAAATTACATACGAAAAATCCAAAACCAACTAAAAAAATGCAAAAAAGTCACGTTAGAAAATCGGTTTCCGACGATGCGGTTACAGTTATCGCAGTATACCAACTAATCCGCTTGATACGATTCATCCGCTATCAACGTGAATAGGACGCCTATATTAGTTACACAGCCCGCGGTGGGTGGTTATGCATTCCCTTAACTGCCACCACGTTAGCCCCCAGCATGTGAATCCGAGCCTTGCAGTTAGTCTTCTTCGACGTACAGCGCCATATAACCTTGTCCCTCAACTTAGACTCCTCGCAAAACGGGAACGTGTTCACCATCATAATTATCTTCCCTCGCCGAGACTTCAAGTACTTTATCCCTGCGACAAAAATCACCATCAGAATTTATCATTTACCTCAAACATGTTTCCAGAACCACCACCTGCTAAATACGTGACCTGTATTATTTCCAGAAGAAATAAAACCAGCGGTTATTTATAAGTACAATTTTAATATTTCACAAAACATACCCCGTACATTAACCCAAAAATCTTATTAAGTATATAATGGTAAATACATAATTACGCTATGATCGAAAATTTATTAAAAATCGAGTATAGTTGAATGAGGTAGATAGTTAAACGTCAACAAGACAGATCAGTCGGGTCTGTCGACGGAAAGCCGTGCCACCAGCCGCCCTATCATCATCAGCTCGTTACTTTCCCAAGATATGGAAACAGTAGGCAAAGAACCTACCTGCTGCCTGCTCTCAGAGTAAGAACTGTTTAGAATATATACCACTAAGCTGACCGTGGTAGTCATTGGACACAATTACACAATTAGAGAACAAAATGTACAATTCTTAGGCACGTACAGTTCTCAAAGTTACATTTACCGTTAAATAGACAATTCACACGTATGCCTTAAAAAATCAGAAGTTCGTGCAACCTATACAGGAAGCCGAAGTTCATACCACTGGGCTATTAAACGTAAAATTACAATACTTTATTAGGAATCACTTATGAGATCCTCACACTGATAAAATTAGAATACAAAAAAATCTCATAAGCGAATTAAACAACACAAAAAACCTAATATTACCTCGAATACGCTTTTCCTGATTCAAAACTGATAAACACATTCATAATTGACACATATTACCACTGTCTTACTTATATTTCTAGATATTATGCGTTAAAGGAGGTGTATAATATTGTGATGATGCCTACAAGCTGATGTTACGGCCACACGAGTCGATCATTATTTGGCATGTGATGTATTTCAGGTACAATAGAGCGTGTCAAACGGTTACAAGTACGCCAATTTAATATAAATATTACAATAATACATACACCACAAAATTTCGAGTAAACATTTATCTGATGCAGATTAAACGATTCCCTTACATAATTCATATACGTTACCACGAAAACTGTTTAACCTGCAATCGAGTAGATCTGTCGATAATGCATACTTGTTCGTTACAATATACACATATTATTTGACACGATCTAACTACACCTAAACAAAAAGTCGTATCGTCTACACACACAAAGACCCCATAGAAACTAAGTCATTTAAACAACAATTAAAATTAGTCAAAATTTGTACTTAAACCAGAGTCTTAGACGTAAGTGTGCTAAAATCTTATTGAAAAATTACTTTGACAAGCAACAAATTAATTAAAAAAAAAACAATCAATAAAATATACTTAGCCAACAGTCTCAAAAGGAGCCTAGTTACATAAAGTAATCGACGGCGTCGCCGAATACGAGTTATAACTATGTAAAGAGGTAGTTGAGTTTCAATAATAGAGGTAGATAATAATAGGGGGCACGCCGGACCCTGCGCGGCGGACCGCCCCGGCGCGCCCGCGGCCTAACCTAACTTACCCTACCCTAACCTAAACACCTTACTCGAGTAAAGCTTCTGAGTATTCATTCGTGTATATAAAATTGTATAATTAAACTAATCTGTAAACCCGTATAAAAAGTGAAGAGGTAGTTGATTGAGCTTAAGTACTTAAAATCAATCCTAAGAGCATAACATCGATTGTAGTATGCGCGCCTCGACTAGCGCTCGCCGTGCAACAACACAGCACTTCCTGGAAGGTAGGGAGCTCGAATGTATCGGCGCATGCGACATCTGCTGCGCATTCTTATACATAGAGGCGGACTTCTAATTTCTAAGTAGCAATATTTGAAACGTGTAAAGTTAAAACTTCTCAAAATAAATAAAGTATTTCTAAGTACAGTCCAGGGATCCATTATATTGCTAAACATCGAACCGAGTTCGCATAATCAGTCACCGACGCGTGCCGGCGGGAGGCCGCCGGCCTTTCCTGCGCTCCGTGGCGATGTTCTTTCGAGCCTACGGTTCTTCTCGAGTCCAACTAGCCCCTCGCGTGCTTACCCACTCGCTTACCACTGTCCAATACCTGACAAGCGCTACGTACCATGATGCTGCCCGAATGGATTGAGCCGTATTAAACAAACGCTAAAATTGCCCTTTTTCCGGATATTAACCATCTACCTAAACCATCAATACGACATCAATACGTGCTGTCACCACTACCGGCTTTAAAACGTTTAGATGCACCATACATAAAGAATAACCTTAGAACGACTGAAATATCATACCAAGACCGTGCTTCGGCATGTTTTCCTTTCTCAAACAACATTAGGAAGATAGAAACATTTGTCGCACCTGTTTTCTTAAAATGAGCCTACTAAGATTATTATCGTGCTGGTAAATACCACATTCGAGTCGTTCTACAGGCGAGCATACGTTTTAAGGCCGCTTTCTTAAACATTCAAAAGTCCTTACACATTTAACATCCTTACGCTTACACTCCACCTATTCGTTCCATAAATAACCCACACCTACACGGATTACATTACAGAGCTCGAAAAGACCGCTTAACCTACATTACGTCACGCATATAAACCCTCGTTAACTGGTTATAGATCTTATTCCACTGGTGGTCGAAACCTTTAAATTACCACATCCAATTCTCCCTAAACGAGGTTTTACATTCAAATTACCATTTTTAAATATTCCAACAATGCCATCTTTAAGTATACTCCATCCAATCCCCATCTAACCTAAGTAACCTAGATAAAATTTATGCTAAGTTTCGTGTGCAAAAAAGATTCATAAATATCTGTCGGTCGATATTCGTCGTCGATGAAAATAGAAAATTTATTCGTTACGATCCGGCTACAGTACGACGTTTGTAAAGAGAGCCGCGTTCGTCGGTTTACAAATAAGTTAAAAGAGTTAGAAAAGTGTAAACGCCTAGTCCTCCTCGTTGCAGGGCGTGTCGACGAGCAGCGGCTTCGCGTTCGAGTTCGCGTGTTGCGCGGGCGGCGGGAGCGAGTTAGGCGAAGGCTGGGTGCCACCGCCGCCGGGAGTAGCGGTGGAGGCGGCGGTCGCGTTAGCGGTGGCGGTCGCGTGCGCGGTGGCCGCGTACAACGCTAACGCGTGTTGCAATTGCAGCAACTGGTGGTGAGGATCGAGGGGCGCGGGAGCACGATGCCCGCTCTGGTGCGGCGTGCGCACCACGTAGCGACCGTCCGCGAAACGACGCACGTTGGGCGGCGCGTGGTTGTGAGCGTAACGAGAGCGCACGATGCGCTCGAAGCCCTCCGGACCCTCAGTATTCACATCGGCCAAACAGCGCGACGTCAGCCGCGACGAACAATACCACTGCTTCCGACCGTGGGCCAAGTTGTTTTTCAGACGGAACGTATAGCCGCGATGTAGCAACAGTCGTCCTTTTCCCGCACGGATGAAACGCGCTGCAAAGAAAGAACCATTTTAGTACTAGTTCATGGTTGTCTCTCATAAAACGTCTCAAGTAAAACTGACTACGATGGAAACGACAGCGAAGTCGATTTTAAATGAGATAACATGCACTTATATAATAAAAAATACTATAATGATACTTAAAATTAACGAAGATCGATTTAAATATTGGGTCATGAAATAAAAAACAAATCGGCTTTCTTATATATTTAAAAATAATACGTACCACCACTGATAATCGCAACATACAATTTCGTAAAAGGGATATTTATATTTAATAAAGGTATATTTAAGAAAATCGATAAAATATAGATTCATTTAATCATTTTTTCTCTACGAGACACAAATTACACAATGAGCAATTAGTACTTGGCACATAATAATCAATTCTATAATATGAGCACAAACAATATTTACGTAACTAAATATACGTAAATGAAAACAATCAAAAATATAATAACACCTTAAAATTAATAGACAAGATACAACATTTAAAGGGAAGACCAAAGAGTATAATAACATAAAAAAGCTATTCAACTATTTATAACTAATGTACTTAATTTAGATTTATAATAATTTCATTCATAACGACATCACTGAACACCAACACAATACGTGTAATAAAAACTAATATTTGGCACTTATGATAATATACAAACTGAGATCATAAACCCGAGGCCACGAAACATTCGCTTAAAACGTTAATCGCTCTGCGCTGCGAGCGTCTGCGTTGAGCATTGAAAACCAAATATATGTGTGAGTTATCTTTTTATACATATAATATGGAAGGAACATATCGTCTACCTGATGGTAAATGGCCCTGTCCATGGACATCTGCAATCAACCCCAGATAAAATCAGAGTTTTAACTGAGATTAGCCACATGTGTTTTGCTACCCCTAACTAAGTTGGAGTGCTTAGATAAGTATATCTCCCTTGCCTTCAGAGTAGTATACAGTAATGAATAACACAGCTGTTATTTGGCAGAATTATATGAGGTGGTTCTGCTTCCAGATAACCAAAGAATGCTACCAACTTTAAATCTTATGAGGCCACAAAATTTCGCTGCGAATGTAGCGATATATCAAAATACTTTAACGCTGTAAGCGCAAGCGTTGAGCGAATGTTTCGTAAGCGAGCGGTAACAGATGCGAGCTTCGTGCCCTCAAAATGTTCATGGAATAAAATAGCTATGTGATAGTCCACTTCTTACTAGTATTGACTATAACCTTCACATTGTAACTTTATATCGTGGTTCCTTCTTAGGTTCCGTCAGTAATGCTACTCTTGAAGGCTAAAGCAAAACGTCTTATTTGAAAATATCTGAATTTCCGAATACGTATTAGACCAGAATAATACAGCGCTGGCATAGCGTTGCCGATAAATTTTCATTAACTTCATTGATTATTCCAAGTCTATCAGAGAGCAAGCTGGGTGAACCACCGAAGTATTTCATTGTGACATCATAATTAATAATTTTATATGTGATGTTGTATATGTTTCGATTTCCGTATTTAGTATCCAATTTGCGATTTAGAAGATACGACAAAAATAAATAATCGAAGTGACTGCACTAATTATTAAGCTTGTATAAATCATGATACTATTTTCATTTCTTTCTTTCATTTTAATCTCTGGTGATCACCAAATTAAGTTTTCCATTTGGTAGTCATAAATTTAGTGTAATGCCTCTGTATTATGGATTTTTGAAAAACCATTCAATATCTTCGACATGATAATGTTACAATTCATCAAATATTGGAACACATCCGGAAACTTTCTTCAAACAGAACATACTTTTACTGGATCGTGTCATAACTGACAACTTACCTACAAGACTAGAATAAAATTATGGCACATTAAATATCTACGATTACTTTGTGACTATCTAATATAATATGTATAGCACTGATATAAAAAGATTGCTTGATTTTATTAATTTTGACTTCCATTGACTGTTATTTGTACCTACAAGGAGATTCTTCCTACATTATTACTAAGTCACTTATAAAATGTTATGTACATATTACCATTACCTATACTATTTTAGAATAGGACCCGAACCAATCAGAAAACTTGGCGGTCGAATGGAAAATATAATTGATTTCATTAAATAACTGTAAATATATTACTTTGATTTTGGCACTTGCTACCGATTGCTTTCATTATTCTCGCTTATATAAAATTTTGTTAACTGCTTGGCTTGACTGTGGTATACCGGACCATCTTTAACAGGCTAATACCGCACCATCCAGGCGTTTGGATCGAAATTATCAAAGTCTAGCCTCGGCATGCGCGGGAGGAGCAGCGGCATTGGGGGAGATGCGGGTTGGGTAGGTTTAGCGGGAAAGAGGGCAGGAGGTTGCGCGGGCTTTGTTCTTCGGCCGCACTTGTTAGCGTGATTGTGTTCGCCGACCAGCTTGTGTAAGGTGCCCTTCTGCGTGTATGCCTTACAGCCGCAACCGCCCATGGTGCACCGCCAGCGCACGATGCCCGAGCGCATGGTGTGCGCCGCGTAGAAGCTGCGCCCGCGCACCCAGAGCCGCGGCCGCCCGCCCGGACCCACGCATAGACGAACTTGCTCTGAAAAACCCCGATATTTGTAGAAAGAACCCACTGATAATATATACAATACTTACCTATTAAACAGCTAAAACAAACAGATTTTTTTTCAAATGAGTTCTTAAAAACTTCACGAGAAAGTAATACATCCATTCTGCGTAGACCTACATATTTTAACGCCTATTAATATAGTTTTAGCTACTTATTTATTCCTCAAAATAAAATACTTTATTCTAGAATTGTAATGTTAAAAATATAAGCAAGTTGTTTATTACGGTATACAAATAAGTTGTTAGCGGAAATAAAACAACTATACGTTTATATCAATGGTATCATTACGTTTTGATAACCAATTTTAATCTGATACGCATAGCATTTCTGCATTGAGATAACTCGCAAACAGGAATAAATTACATTAACCATACCTTTGTTCTACAGACACTATTACATTTGTACCTATATTTAATTATAAACCAATGTTCAACAACATTTTATGAATACATATGGTACATACACGCAACAAATACATATCGGTCACCTCTCAAAAAATAGTTGCAAATAAATTAAAAAAAGCTTGTATCAAAACTAAATGCTCATAAAACGAAATAGACTGTGTCACATATGTATATCTCCACAAGTGATGGTTTAATTATTACTAAAGATGTCACATATTATACAAATAAGTAACTTTATTCTTAAATACAATTATGCTAAAATTTATCTAATTGTAAGTACCTCACGAAATTATAGCATTTTCATGCAAAATTACCATTTTCATCGTTACTGAGCGGGAAATGACTAGATTGTTATTAACTAAGAAATAAATACAAGATTAATAATAATATAAATTCAAATCATAGGCTTTCATTGTTTCATACTTCGTAAGATTATAAGCCGGCAAATCCAATGGTAACATACACTTAAACAACATTTGCATGAAATATTTTGCTGGGAGCAAGTTTTACATTTATTTACTTAGTGAAACGCCTCTAAAACACTCAAATATACAAATTCCGTTGGCAAAAGGCTAGCTACTTATATGTATACAATACAAACATGGACCTAAATTAAAGCATAATAACCGTCTTTTCAGTGATTATAAATAATAATACATAACTTATATGATACAGACAAAATCATTTATAAAGAAAGACTAGAACAGATACGATTACATACTGTTATGAAATTATAATCACAATAAATTACTCGTCCGCCTTTCATTTCACTATCCTACTTAGTTATTTCAGTCTTCATACCTAAAATTTGTAGGCCCAGAACCTAGTACTAGTACTAGCCCAGAATCGCTACATAGTGACTAGATCAGACGTCCTCAAACCTTACCGTTTCTAAACCCATTTCGATACCTTTCTGTGCGTTACAAAATTTACGGGTAATATTTCATTGGTCGATACAAAACCGAAGATTAGTTAGACGCCCATATGATTTACATATACCATAATCAGTACTTAATACGGCATCGACCAATATAAAAACCCGCGACAAGACAGTCATAAAAACAGCCAGCATTCTAAGATCTAGTACCGAACACAAAATAATATCAATAATAATCATAAATCGCTTGAGACCTGTTAAAAATACCTACGTGATGATTAAAAATTAAAACTTTAAAGCAATTTAATTTAACAAACTTGGCAATGACACCGAATAAACTGAAATATTTAATAAATGCCTGCATTTAAATCAAGATATAGAAAATTAAGCTCGATATCCACTTCCATTGCAAGGTCGCATTGGGAGCATGTAATGCGCGAGCTTCAATCATCGATCTTCGCTTGGGCGGTGAGCGCGGCAGCGGAGAGCGCTCGGTGGGCGGCGGCGAGCGCGCTCACGGGCACCGTCGGGGGCTCATGCGAGTGCACGTTGCTTAACGCAAAGATCCGGTCGTGCAGCGTGTGAGCGTACGCGCGGCAAGTGCGACGCGTGCACCGCCACCGCACCTTGCTCTTCTCGGGGAAAACTTTCTCCGCGTAAAACGAGAACCCGCCGAGCCGCATGTGACGCCGCCCGCGATTCGATATCACGAACTCCACTGAAAAACATCGTCGACGTTACTAACCGTATCTTGCTTTATAACAAACAGCACGGATACACATGCATAGCAGGAATGAATATTATACACAAGAAATTAGGTTACACATAAATGACTATTTATTATGGAGTTATTTAAACATGTATGTTAAGCTGCTACCCGTATATTTACAGCGTGTTCAACGACAACGAGACGAATATAATTTAGACACATAATAGAATGGGTGGTTTGGGTTAATTCATTAATTATCAATGGAGATCATTTCTATAAGACTCTCTATTTTGGCGTGCTGGTCAGCGGCGGGCGCTTCGGGAGCGTGGTTGTGTCTTCCGACGACAGCCGTGAGTTCTCCCTTGATAGTGAGCGCGCGAGCCCGGCAGCCGCGGCCGCGGCCGCGACACGTCCAGTAAACGCGCGCGCCGCGACGCTTGCGCGACACGAACGAGAACCCGTCCAGCATGAGGCACGGCGCGCCGCGACGCGTCACCGTATACTGCAACACCGCACCAATACCGCAAGCACCGCTCGCGCCCGGCCCTGTCACGTCATACCACCTCAAATCGTCTCCAATAATAACGACAAACTACGCCTTATGTCAAAATTGCTTTATTGTTATCGATCACAATTAATTTCAAAATTTATCTAATAATCTTACAGCTACGTCCGTTCGGAACTACGAAGTTGTCAAGATTTATCTTAGTTGATGAAACATTAACGAAAATCATAATTCATTAAAACACAATAAAAAAGTAATACAAATAACACGATATGTACAGTAATTAAAGATTAGGCTTACAATTTAAATTGACACTCAAAATATTTTTAAAACGAGTTATTGAAGCACTACTATGATCTACTTAGGCTGAGGTCATACTGAGGGGCAGGTGACTACCTGGCCCAAATCATACTTGCGACTTATTTTTTGCATGTGATTGTTTTGGTGGTTGTGAATCGGATTTGTTATTCGTAGAATATTGTTTTTGGAGGTGATTCTTGCACGACATCGTCTGTTATAGTCCATGCAGCGCCAGAAGGTCCGTCCGCTGCGCACGCTGTCCGTTACGAATATGTAGGAGTCGTAGATAAGCTGTAGGTGTCCACTTTTCGTTTGAATGAAATGTAATTCGCCCTTCACGTTCCCGACAGCAGCTGTGACAACTGAAAACGGGAGCGTCATTAAATATTTGCAATTTGTTATACTTAATTTTTTAGCTATTATTTTCTCAGAAATGTTACATCTTTGTTATCTTTTTTTATCATAGCTAAAGAAAACATTTGTTTTGTGACTTTTATACCTACTAGTTAATAAGGGAGACCAAAAAGGTATTATTTTTTATTTGAACGGTTAAACCTGTACTTATTAAAGAAGTGGATAGGTTCAAAAATACATGTCATTTTTTTAGTATTTACAGACATCTAAACAAAATATGTGAATGAATATACTAAGGGTGGGTAAAATAAAAACGACACAAAGCTTTCATATTTTATTTTTTGTAAATTTCTATCATATACTTATAACTAAAATATATTTAAAAGTAAAACAAAATTTACCCATTAATATTTTATATTATACGAGCAAATAACTAATAATATCGTAGTAGGCACAAGGCTACTAACAAAACTGACGACAGTAATAATAAACCAAACAAAAACAAACGGACATATTATTATAAAACAATTTAAACTAAGAAATACGAATATAACACACATAGGACATCCACAGTTTTATATTTTATTTTATATTTCATATAAATAACATTCTATTAACAAATTCCATGAAATATGGAAAGTATTGCAAGGTAGATAGAAAGAGTATGGTTCTACCGAGAAAATAACACCGCCACACCGACTTCTCGCGTGAAACAGTTCTTGGGATGCGATATGTAGGTGGTTGGCTCACTTTCATAATCATATCATGAAAGTGACCTAACCAATGTAAGTTACATCAAATGTAATTGACTTCAGTAACCCGGTTCTATTTGAAGTACCACATATATGTGAATTAGCTAATGTTACCATCAAATAGACTGCCTACTGGTTTGCTACTTCTTTTAAAAAAATCTTGTGAAGTGCACTACTAATATATAATCACATTCGCAATTGCTCGCATCGTTCATATTTCTAAATAAATTAATATAAAAAAGGTATTTTTAAAAACAAGCTTTTTTCCGTTCTGTATTGAATTCTACAAATTAAGCTCTTTGACTTGATACCCATATTGTGTGGGTTGGGCAAAAAAAATGTATTCCGCCATTTTGTTGCGGCGGCC
>DWNE01000041.1:0-44559 GCA_018249875.1 Cecropterus toxeus
ACTTTTACCAAGCTGAAACGGTACAGGTGTGGCGCGCGCGTCACGAACGCGACGCGGCGACAGCGCGCGCGCGGCAGCTGGCCGCGGCGCTGGCGGCGCACGGGCTGCAGCCGCCGCCGCGGCGCCTGGCGTCGGCCGCCGCGCTGCTCGCCGGCGGGGTCGCGCACGACGCGACGCGCCCGCGCACGCTGCACGCGCCCGCCGACCTGCTGCCCGATCTCGACCGTCCACTCTCTTGCGGCGACCTACGCTCTAGGTACATACGACAGTTGTAGGGATTCAGGGCTATGTACCTAAGTTAAGGTAAGAAGTAGCCGGCCTTAACTCTGATTGCGGCCGACTAAGCCGGCTCCTCTTAACTCACAAGAGTCAAAATCCTATACCTATAAATTTTCAAAGGTATTATAAATTAAACTTGTTATGATTTGGTTAAACCGTGAAGTATAACATCGCGAGAAAACCTTTACACCGTTCTTTTCAAAAACGTTTTCAAAAATGTGTGAGATGTACCCGTCGTGAAGGACTTCAGTCTGAGAGGAGACCCGTATCTAGTACTTAATAGGTAAGGCAATAACGGGCTGACGATGACTTAAAGAAACAGTAGAAATACGCTCTTCCAAAGGCAAACCATGCTGTTGCCAATTAATCATCAGAGGATTCAGAGGTAATTAATAGGCGGCGTGTATTAATTATTAACGCTTCTCACCACCAGTCACCATTGAAGCAACATTCTGCAATATGCCCTATACTTCCCCTGCCTATGAGAAAACCGTTATTCGACATTGAATTTGACATAAAACTGTTTATTATTATTTTTTAAACTAAATGGCATAGCTACACAACTAACAGCTATTATTTTGTATTGTTTGCACTTTGACTTTTGTGCTTTTGACGTCCAGTTATAAAACATATCCAAATACACCAATATTAAGGCTATCGAATAATAACTTGAATGTTTAAAGATAAAATTTTATACTTGCAGAGAGCGGACGCGAGTAGAAATGGAAACAGTGCTGTGAGGCGCGTATTGCGCCACCCTATTTCAATTCCTGAAGGCTGTTCTTACACCAAGTTATACAAGACGAAATTAGTTATACCTAATGTTAAAATACGGACAGATAAAAAAAACGTTGTAATTATTAAATAAATTATTCCAATTATTAAAACAGAGTGATGGACGTAGATAGCGAAGCGTTGTTGTGGGACGCGCGCGCGGCGCGGGCTGGGCGCTGGGCGTGCGTCCTCGTGTTGTCTACTACAATAAAATATATTTTTTGGACAATATTTATTCTCTTTTATATACCTTTAAGTTAGTAAATATATTTTGTCAGGTATCACTTAATATTATTTTGTTACTTATAATTTTTGAATGATAAATTCTTTATGAACGTTTGGGATTTTGTAGAATTTTTTTACTACGGAAACAATAAAAGGTTACAATTTTACATGTATATAATACTCCCTTTATACTGCACCCCTATTTCTTAAATATAATGATCCTGTAAAACAGTGACAATTTTTCAAATGATCATTGAACTTACGTTTTGTAAATCATAAAGCAATATAATATACTTAAAGTATTAGTAACACGAAACTACTGAACTTTTGAATAAACAAACAACATAGATTTTTTTTTCCATAATCTTATATAATTACGATACAAAGTATATCTACTTTGAAATTTGAAAATCTGAGAATAGTTAATAGAACAAAGTCGTGTCATTTAAAATTGCAGAGATAGAAAACAAATACAGTTACGAGCATAAATGTATGACAATGGGCACATCATTAAAAATATCTGTCCCAAAAACGAGTTCAATAATATATGCCTGGACGAATGCAGCACAAATATCTGACATTAACAGGGAACATAATCAAGTGACAACAAATATGATAAAAATTTACATGAAATCATTTTGATTATCTGTCGAAGCCAAAATTAGTGACGACATTAATTCCAGAATAATTTGTATTTCCAGTTAATATCCAATATTTTTGCTACATTCGTGCAGAAAGATATTATTAAACTCAGTCTTGGGACAGATATTTTTGCTGACCTGTCCATAGTCCTATACTTATGCTCGTGACTGTACCTACTGTCATCATAACAGTTAAGATAATGTCACATGTCATGTTACTATCACATCGAGTTCATATATGGTCTCAACACACGATTCAATTAAAGTCAAATTCCGGAAATTAAATCACTATCTGCTAGTAAAGTTCTCTTATTTCATAAATATCATATATCACTATCTAGCTTATTAGAACAATTTATAAGCAAAATTGAAAACAGAGCAAATTTACTCGCTACCTGCTATCGTATGGGGTGTAGGGGCTTAAAAGCTAGTAGACACTTTGCGTGTCAATATACTTGCTAGCTGCCAGTGGGTCTGCTGAATAGCTTTTATTACTAGTTTATGGAATTTCTGGAATTAGTTAGCGTAAGAGTCGTTATTATAAATCGTAAAATAAAAACCCATTAAAAATACAAACTGCAACAGTGCTGTCAATCCTAGATCGATTTTCGAACTGTATATATAGTTAAGTTTCGATACTCACATTATGAGTATCGAAACTTGAACGGAAGTCAAATAATATTAATATAAATTTTCCTATGCGCGTACTAAAAGTATTTTTGAAAATTAGATTTACTTTTAAATCAACAGAAGGACAAGAAACGAACTAACTCCTATTTACCTACGGGAATTGAAATTCGCGCATAAAACTAACAAGGACCATAGACATTAGCCCACTACTCGTTTTAAAAAATCGCCATTCGCCATATCACGTACCACACTAAAATATGGCCGCGAATTAACTAAGTTAGGTTTAAAGGTGCCAAGCCAAAGCTGTAAAACCATTTTAAATAATAATTAAGAAAAGTTGACTTCTGACTCTGTCGGCTGTCGTCTTGTCTTATATGTCACTATCACATTGAATGACAAAATACGTCTTTCGAAGTTTTGCCGATACTGATTTGAGTTTGATGACAGTACAGAAATTTTAAACTAAAATAGAGAAAATTGAAAGAAGTATTTGAAGTGTTTCAAGCTCAGATTTTATCAATTCTATTGAAACCAAAATCATGTCCAAAGATATAATTATCCTCACTCCGAACGGTAGAAGAATTAAAGTTCAGTGTACAGCTGATACCAACATCTTACAGGTAAACAAAAGTTTAAGTGTATTAAATATAATTATTATAAATCATGATTATTATAAAGGAATCAAAAATCATTGCTACGTTACTTTTTAAAATTACATGATATTATATGATAATGTGTTGCATTTTGAAAAAGGTTACATGGGTTTCAAAAACCAAACCTTAATTTCTGCTTTATCACAATAAACATTTCTTAAGATTTTTATAGAAGTATTGATAAATGCTCGAGGAAATAAAGCTTAATTTATTTTGCAAACAACCAAATTAGAATATGCAGGTTTATTGCCCATCCCTTACATTCACTTTTGGAATTAGATGAAATGTTTTTTCTATACTTTTTGTATCAAATCAATTACTTTACCGATTATTCTACTTTGTATTCAAATGTATAGTAATTAAGATTATTAAATGCAATAAATCAGTTTTAATTCCTCATCATCATTGAGACACATCTTATGTACTTTTAATTATGGCATTAGTTGTGATAAATTTCTGTACATGTTTTAGGTATTGGAAGATGTATGTGTTAAACAAGGGTTCCAATCTGAAGAGTATGATTTAAAACATCACAATAAAGTGTTGGATTTAACAACTACTGTCAGATTTTGTAACTTGCCCAATAAAGCTATGCTGGAAATGGTGGAAGCTGAGAAAAAAAGAGTAGAGTCAAATGTAGTCATTGGTTTACATTTAGAAGATGGTAAGATACTTAAATCTTGTAACCATTATTTGCTTTTAACATAATACATGGCTTTCTAAGATTACATTTTAAAAGAATAACTCAAAAGAGTGAGAAGAAATTTCCAAATGAGATTTTAATGTATTGTACATTATACTAGTGAAATATATGTATAGTGCAGCTCGGCATGAAAAACTGCAAATTCAAAATTTACCAAGTTTCAGTTATATTTTAATTTTAAAAAGGCTTTATTATGGTGCGGTCTTAGGCAAAATTGAGTTTTTTTATTGAATGCAGGTAATTTTTTTTACATTTTTCTTTTCTTTTTATAAGAATGAAGTAGCAAATGAGCATGCAGTCCACCTGATGGTAAGTGGTCATTGCTGCCCATGCACACCTGTAAGCAACTTCATATAGAACAGGGGTTCTATCTAAAGTCATTCACAGATGCATTGCTACTCCCTAGGACTAAGATGGTCACGTCATATATAACTGAGCCAGCAACCCAACAACCCAGCAACCAACTTAATTAATTAAAAACATAAAAATTAGGGGAATTCTTAATTTTTTACTTTGGATTTCTGTTGATATTTTGTATTCTTTATCATTTGTTAAATTCCAAGCATCTACACATTAACAGATTCTAATAATTTCTGCTTTTAAAAGGATAAAATTTGCTTTGCAGCACTTTATAGAAAAAAATGGTTCTCATTATTCTTTGTGTAATTTTAGGTGAAAGAAAAACTGGTGATTTTCCATCAAAAACAACATTATACGATCTGATATCATCATTGGCTCCAAATCAATTAGAAGCATTAAAAAATCCAACAATTATGTATATGCGCCAGGAAGTGATTGGTATAGCTGCCCTTAAGGAAAAAACCCTTAGACAGTTAGGACTACTTACCGGAAGGGCTATATTGAGGTTATTAGATAAAGCAGAAGAAGCTATGTAAGTTTTAGTAAAACACAATATACATTTTATTATCAACATCTCACAACTATTGTTACTATTTCTTTAAGGTATATAGAATATCAAATTAATATTGGTTATATAATTTAAGAAGTGATCAATCCCAGACAAATAAAATAGTTCAGTACTTATTTCTAAAATGCAATAACTAGGGATAATTTATTCATGTTTCAGGCAAGCCAATGTCTCAGCAGTCTACCGACGTCAACCAGATAAGGTCGCTGATGGTGCTAACAGATGTACACCAGAACAATCCAACAATAACAAACCTACTGATGTTAATATGGCAGGTCCATCAAATGTTGATAAAGGCCGTGACTGTACAAAGTTTGATCCCATTAAATTAATTAAAAATGAAGTAAGGACTGCTCACTTAGAGAAAACGGAAGAACCAGCTAATAAGCAAGAAATTGAACAAATTGACTCCAATAAAATGGAAGTTGATGAACATGTTCAAGAGGAAAAGCCGAGGCATAGCCAAAATGTTGCTAATATCAGTAATACAAATAATGTGGTTCCCTGCAACACCCAAGAAAATTTAGAAAGGAGGTTAAAAATTGAAGATGAAGTGACTTTTGTTAGTACAATTTCAGATCTTTTTAAACTTCATTTGTCTCTGATTGATGTAATTATATTATTGAGTGTTTTACTTGCAGCTAGGAACACAAAAGGCTGTAGTATTTATGCAACCAGATGTAGTGGAAGAGGATGTGAGTGATCTTCCAGATGATTTTTATGATTTGACAATTGAAGAAGTACGAAAAATATACCATGAACTGCAGCAAAAGCGCATAGAATTAGAAAACACACCCTTAATTACTGCAGATAAGCGAGAGGAACTTAAAGCACAGGTTTGCGAAATTTTTTCCCACTTTCAGTCTATCTTTAAAAAACAGTTATTATAATATCGCTAACGATTTCTACACTCATAACCCCAAATTATGATTTTCTTCTGTATCGTGGATACTAAAACCAGAACCCAGAACAGAAATCTAAATTTATCAATAAGACATCTGTCTGGCCGGGGATCGAACCCGAAATCCACTGCGTATCAGACCGGTATCGTGACCGCTCCGCCACAAGGGTCGTCAAATTAGTATGTTTTTGTAATTTTTATAAACAACAATAAACAAATTATTATTTCCGGTATGAATTAAGAAAAGATATTAATTCTTGAAATAAACATTTGAAATCTTTGAAACAGATACTTATTTTCTTTATCAAATATATTTTCAGACATCACAACAGAAGATTAATATGTATAAAAATGTTGTTGTAAGAATACAATTTCCTGATAATATTATACTTCAAGGCGTGTTTGCACCTACAAACACAATCGAAGATGTCACCAATTTTGTAAAAGAATATTTAAAGCATCCAGAGGAACCTTTTAGGATATGTAAGTTGTTACTATATTTCGTTAAGTCACTTTCCATTTTATACGTAACCGAAATAAGTGAATTATAGAAATTACAAATGTATCTCTAATTTGAAATAAAATTACAAAAGAAGAATTAAAATTGATAATCATTTCATAACAATTGAAATTATTTGTTATATATGTATGTAATATTCGCTTTACTTCTTTGTTTATTTATTTATAGTCACGACGCCACTCAAAGAGTCGCTGGACCCACAAACGACATTATTGGCTGCGAGATTTGTACCATGCGTCCATATGCACTTTAAATGGCTAAATGACAATTCAAATCGGCAATATCTCAAAGATGAAATATATTCAAAGAAAACATCCAGTGATGCAGCCAGCATTTTAGCATCGAAGTATAGGTAAGATCAAGATCTCAGTTGTAGTAAAACTTGGTGTATTTTTTTTTTAATTTATGAAAATCACAGGAGCCTCGTTTACTGTTTTTATTGTCTGGTAAAGTTGACGCTATAAAGGCTGGCCCGTGGGCTATAATAGGTTTTTCAAGAATAATGTAAGCTAAGGATTACTAATCTTTAAACCCGCTCTACCCGCACTTATCAGTTTTGCAACCGAATCTTACGTAATACTTGAAGGATTTTTTAATATTTATGTATGAACTGCGGGAACCCTACACATTTTTAATGGTTATGAAAACTGTATGTTTGGTCAGTCATTGCATTCTTTTACTTTAGCCGCTTCCGAAAATAACTTGCATGGACAGAAAAATTGCTATTATACTCTCAAATGGCAGATAAACAATTTGATTTGAAGCGGTAAACAGTATTAGCTTTAAACACTTTCTACACTCATAGCCCCACCGTAGGGGGCTATGAGTGTAGATAGATTCCCTCCTGTGTCGTGGGTGCCATGGACATGCAAAGACGAATACACAAACACCCAGACCGGAACCGAACATTTACATTTCTGAATTGAAGTATTGTTTTAACTTTATCTAAATCTAGAAGTAATCATGACTGTCACACGAACCTTTGTTTTAGATGCTTTTCATGACGTGTATGTTTACGTTAACACGCGTGTCTCTTCTACTCTCTCGTTTTATATGCGACAGCATTTCGCAATCCGTGTGGTTGCACACTATTTTAAAATTTTACAATAGTACAATTTTATTGCCACCTAATTATTTTTATTTCCAGAGCACCCAGTAGACGAAGATTAGATGACAGCAATGCGTCTCAAAAACCTAACGCCGAGAAAAATACGTCTAAACAAAGCAAAGTACCAAAATGGTTCAAATAACACTTCAGCTTAATCAGTTTAGCACATCACATGCAATTGATATGTGACTAGTTTTGAGGTTGCCTTTCCACTAGAGATGTCCGAAGTAGTTTTGCTTCATATTCATTGCTTACATTACATGCTTGGACCTAGTACATTAACCAAAGATTTTTTTTTTAAATTTATATTTAGAGATGCGACCTATAGGTTCGCGACCGGTGTATCTCATGATCTTCGTAGAACATTCTACCCGATGAACTTTAGTAGAAACAGGTTCGTAGCTTATCTTCGACATTGCATACTGCTTAGCCACTTCGCATATCTCTACTAGAAAAACACCTTAATGGATTACGGAGATTTTGGGTCGTATATTAGGTATTTCAGCATCATGTTCTTTATTGTGGATGAAAAAAATCAAACTCATAAAATTTTAGATACTCGTGTAAGAAATTTCAATTAGTGAAAAAATCCATCTTATCTGAATTTTTTTTATTTATAAAATCGTTTGACATACCATATACTCCTTGATTGTACTCGATTAGCTTTATTAAATTTTAAAGACATCCTGTGGCTGTAATATCTAGTATAAAACGAAAAGTATGAAAAAATTTTTGAAAGCAATGCATATTTAGCTCTACTTAAACATTATCATAATTATATATACAGTGTAATTAAAGTAAGGCAAGTTTGTTTTAAATTTGTTATATGTTTTTTTTAATACAAGTGGTGATTATATTACATTGGCTTTTGATTTTTCATGAAATATCTGTCTTTAACATTAGAGTGACTTACGAGACCCACGTGACATGAAAAAACCCCATAATATGAAGCTCTTATTATTAAAAATAAAAAAATATCATTTTCTGAAAAGTAGGTATATTTATTAGTTTTAAAACATTAATTATGTTAACATTGTACAAAAATAATTACTTTTCTATAATACATACAAATAGCATTAACAATAATAAATTACATCAATATAATTACAGTGAACAACATTAGTTTACATAAAAAAATATACATTAGATATTTAATATTCTTCGTATTACGCTACTTAAATTAATAACAATAGTATTACTACGGTGGTATGGAATCACCGGAAACACAATCTTTCCTCTAAAATATCTGTTAGATAGATAGATTCTGGTAGAATCCTGTAAAATTTAAGTTCTGTAGAATGAAGTACGTACAAGCCGACCAAGCTAACTAGCCGAATGTCAAACGTGACGTCACTCGCAGGCTCGCGAGGACTGATGACAAAAGGAATTTTATTTTTGTGAAATGTTCATTTCAATGAATTGTAAATGTTAATAAATTTGAGTCTGAATAATTTATACTTAAATAACACTTTTTTACTTATTTAGGTTATTATTGTAACAAAAACTAATACACACTACAACAAATTAATTTTGCTTATTTATTTTATCAACAGAAAATCATAATACATTACGGAGTTTTGACGCGAACGGTACTAGGACGAGAGCGGAGCATGAGGTGGAAGCGGGGAGGGAGACCGTATTCCTCCTGTTCGTCTAGTTAACTTGGTCGTGTAGTACGTCCAATAAACTTTCGCTATAATGCGATAAACTACCAACTAACTTCTAATAAAATTGATTACCTAATCTGTTTATCTAAACTAAGTTAGTTACCAAAAATGATTGCGAATTCTTCGATATATGTACTTGCATTTAAGTTGAATAATGTTACGGAATAAATCAAAAGTATCTTTCAGCGCATCGTTTCTTGCCTTTTCATGTGTTCAAACTCTCTAACAGGATAAAAATGTCAGTCATACAAAAAATAATTTCCTAAGAACACTAGCATTAGTAAGTTGAGTGAGTGAGTATTTATCCCATGAAAGAAAACTTTTGTATTTCAATCATTAATTTTCATAATTGTATGAAAGATGGCAGAGTACCTAATTTACATCGTGTTGGTTTTAAAACCTCACATATTGCATCTTCTTTCCTCAAATCTTCCTTGAAATATCTGCAATCACCATCATCTTTGTCTTGTTCATTTTTAGTATAACTTGGATGTTTGTCAACTATTTTACATACAAGTTGTGCATTCAGTCTTCTAGATTGATTGATTTTAATTGATTTAGAAATGTTTAATTTAATAGTTTTGTTTAATTTGTGTTTATTGAAAGTATTAACTTCACGTTTATTATTAGTGTTTTTGTTCAGATGAGGTATAACATGTCTATGAACACAAGAATCACCCTTATCGCAATATCCTTTTAAAAATTCAATGCAAACCTTTGACTTTTCACTTAATTTCACATGCAAATATGGACAATCCTCCTTCGTACACATTCCTTTTAAATAAAAATAGCAAGTTGGCATCTTTTTAGATGATAGCTCATGTGATAAGAGGCATCCCTTTTCATGACAAATTCCCTTTAAAAACTTTCTGCATAGAGAAACATGCTTCTTATCATGTAAATAATCACAAGTACCATACAAATTTCTTATACATTTACCATATTTCGTAAATAGTCTACATGGTATATTATTTATCTTTCTTGCACCACTTGAAATTTTGAGCTTAGTTTGTAAATTTAAATCGACATTTTTTCTTATTTTCAAATAATTTGGTATTGGTTTCAATGGTGTAGTTGTCGTCGGTACAATATCATGTCTAATAAATTTAAATTTATTACTTTTAGAATGTGAGGGCTTAACTAAAGAATCATGTTTAGGGATTTGTAGATTATTTTTGAAATTATGAATTGGTATGGTTTTGTACTTGCTTATTTTAATGGTACGTGTTTCCTGAATATGCCTCTCTGTTTCTAATAGTTTTCTGTCATTATTTCTTACTAAACTATACCTTGATTTACATGAAGGTTTTGGTGTGATAGAGGGTTTTGGTGGGATAATTACCGGATGTTTAGTATCAATTAAGCAATTGGTAGGATTGACATATGTATTGTGTAATGAGCCGGATGTGCCTAACTGTTTGTTATCATTATTTGTTACTAGTTTACTTTCTGAAGTTGATTTTATAAAATTAGGATTCACATATATTTTTCTGTTTTGATTGATTTTTGGCTGTGTATTGGGCACGTTTTGAGTAAAATTAGGATTAAAGTGACAATAATTCACATACATAGGATTATTTACGATCACTCCATTATTAGGTACTCTATTAAAATTAGGATTTATGTATACCCTATTGATATTTGTATCCATGTTCTGAACAATTCTTACATAAAACAAAATTGAAAACGTTTATTTCCAATCTGACAATGAACTCTATCTATTAAAAATGCTTTTAGATTATTTTGAATCTCTTTAGCCAAAATAGCATTTAATTGATCTAAAATGCCCTCAAATTTTGTTTTCTTGTTTCCATTTACCCATAAAATGCTGCTATGAAATGAGGGTTCCTGAAATTTAACAACATTATGTATATCAAAAATTCAAAGAGATTTCCAATAAATATCATGATGACCTTAAAAAACTTACCTCATAAAACGGTTCTAATTTGAATTCCTTGAGTACCTCATCAACTTTATTGGAGATTCTCAATAAATATTTTTTACTGAAGTGGTCAGCTTTCAATGCAATAAATGTGCGAGTCTTTTCATCATTGCAGTACACTTCTATAGAATCAAACTGTAAATCAAAACTGAAAAAAAATCTTTTAATCAAATTTCAAATGCCTTTGTCAGGTATAAATATTATTTTTCTGATCAAGAACTGGCTACACTTATTTTAATAAATGCATTTATAACATTATATTACCTACCTATTTGTAGTTTGGATATTTCAAAGCATTAATTGATTTTATACTTTCATTTCAACTTATTTTATTTAAGCTAGGCATTTATTTGAACCTACATAGCTTCAAAACACAACATAATAAATTTTCTAAAAAATCCAGTTTATAAACTTTACCTGTCAATATTATTAAGAGCTGCTTGCAATGATGTTGTAAATGTTGTTATCAAATGATATTGTAGCACAACAGTTCTAGATAGACTTAAATGTATGTCATCACAAATCTGACATGATTTATCAACACTATGCACTAAGTCCTTTAATTTATTTATCAACTGTAACACAGCGTCATCCTGTAAATCTGGAAAATACAAATCATTTTATATACATAACTAAACATTGCATTGCAAAAATGTTGTCTTTTGACGACCTGTGTGGCAGAGCGGTCACCATATCGGTCTGTCATGGAGTGGGACCCGGGTTCGATCCCCAGCCAGACAGAAATGTGAATGATGAGTTCAGATTTCTGTTTTGGGTCTGGGTGTTTATATATTCGTCTTTGTGTGTCCATGGCACCCACAATACAGGAGAAAATCACACTGTGGGGCTATGAGTGTAAAAAGCATTTATATTTTGTGAACTGATTTGAAAGATATAGGCGTGAAAAGGGTTAGTAGATTCAAACTTAGCCCTCAAGGGCCAACCTCACGTAACACTAATCTGGTCTTATCAAGGGTGGATGCCAGGTGTCCATGGATAACAGTGGCTACTTATCATTGGGTGGACTGCACGCTCATTTGCTACTTCTATAATGTATAAATAAAAGAAAAATAGCTGTAGTTTTTATTCATTGTGTTTAAACACAATATGTTACTTATTTCCTAAGTAAGCAATATGTGGATCATTTCCTTCACTATTTTTGTAGTCTAATTTAGACTATACATTTAGGGAATTAACTCAATAGATATACTCAATAAATGATGTATTTCTTTCATGATTTGTTAAGATATATTATTATATTATTGCATTAATAAAAAACTGCAAAAATTTACATTTAACATATACAAATGTTGCCCAGTTCCCTCTAACATGTGGAAAAGATCTTATGCGACCACCATGCAGTGTAGGATCATCTTTATGTTCTTCTGTTAGTATTGTAGACACTTTGTTCAAATTTGGGGGCGGTAACTTTGGTCTAAAACAAATAATCTTTAGTAAATATTAAATGAATTATACTTAGTAACTGCTTACAAAACACGTATAATAAAGAGGTAGAGGCTTGTAGCTAAATTTCATGCATGTTTCCACATTCAAGAAAACATTTTAAACCATTGATTTCATTAACTGGCATAGGATAGCTCTGCTTAAATTACATCAGAGGCATTCGGTTAAATGCATTATACTTCTATGGAATTATACTGAGAAGAAACTTACAGTTGAATCTTAAGTGATTGTCATAATCAAATAGTGTTGTAAGTGTTGGTTAATAAACTATGTTACCCTCCAACAAATATTTTGATTTTTTTCATCTTAGCTTATACACAGCAACATGACATGAAAAGGGATTATTATTTAGCTAATGCAAGAAGTGTTTAGAGTAAATAAGGAAGGAAGTAAATAAAATTATGTATTACCTAGTATCAATAGAGTTCATTATTGGACATTACAGGAAGAAACACTAGATTAGAAGTCAATCATCTATTTATCTACGCAGATACCCATCACGTTAGGATTGTAAGATCAAAACGATGAAACCAAATTCAAAAGGCAATGTGGAAATAATTATATACAAAATGTTCTAGAGTCGAAAGTGTCGAATATCAAGATAAAAATATTACACTATTTTCACTATATCAACTACTTAAGCTTTTCTAAATAACATGAAAAATATTAAACAACCCTTACTTATTCGTTTTAATCTCTTCACATGGAGAATCACTGTCTTCAGACGATATGTCACCGTAATCACGAATAAATGACAAAGCCGACATTAGCTTTCAAGTTATATACAGTTTAATTACTGTGACAGGCTTATTATCTTTATTTTATCACACAAATCTTACAACATGTCACAGACAAACAAATACAAACCCACAAAGAAAATTACTCCCATTGAATCATAAACTTCACTTCACAAATTCTTTTTTTTTTAAAGCTTCACGGCCTTAACTTCTTGCCTTTCAGCCTCTTCACAAATTCTGTACAAAACACAGATACGCAAAGAAAATCAACAAATTACAAATATGACAATTTATATTATGACACAGATTGACAATTTCATATAAGAACGAATTATTGTCAAACTGAAAGTATTGTTAGGTACTGTGAATAAAGGCAAATGCACATGTTAAGCAACTCGACAAGTTAGCGTACTGAGCATTAAACTACCAAGGAAATAATCCGATGTAGTTTGTAAAGTAGCTTCCCTTAGTAAAACGGAAGTAGATGAAATGACACATGATAACGCAAGTTTGAGCAGTATCAATAAGAACTGATAGAAAACAGGATTCAAAACTTATAGCCTTAGGCACAAGGCCGTTAATAATAAATATGAGACAGTCACAATTGCCGGAGGAAGAGATAATGAACAGAGAGTCATCATCGTACTCCCACAAGTTATCCTCCAAATTACTTTTTCCTCCATGAATTAATTAACCCTTGTTCGTCATTAGATTTTTCGAAGCTTCAAAGCCCACAAAATTCAATTGTAACCATACCCTTTCGATAATAACGAATACAAGATCTACGCGCACGAAGAATCCGGCGACCATGTCAGATATATCGGATCGTGTTGTAATATACCTACTTGGCAACAATAAAATAACCATATTTACCATATCTTATAACAATAAAATTCTTATCAGATTAACGCAATACAATCCGGAAAATAAATATAAGTGTGTTCGCTTTCATAATACATATATTATCTGTTAAAATTTACGTATCCCCAACGAATGAACATTGACCTATAACTGATTACAGTGTTGTACGATTTACTCAGCCCCGATTCGGTTCATTCGATCAAAATGATTAATTTACAAAAAATACTACCTAGTGCCGGTATCATCAACAAGATGTCTCAAGTTTATGCATCCGCTACGAGCGCTAAAAATTTTCACAGTTCTAGATTAAAAGGAAAAGTAGCAGTTGTAACAGCTTCTACAGATGGGTGAGAACCTATATTATTGACGTTAATAATTTAAATAAACATAACAAGTAATCCATGATAATGTTAACTTAGTATCATTTTTTAACTGCGACACCGCTGGCGTCAACTTAGACTTTTATCATATCAAAGGTTAATTGATATATTTTTATTATGCCGGTACTGGACGTATCATTTAATGCAATTTTATAAATCCTTTATTTTTCTATACTTATTATGAAGTTAATTATCATTTCATTGCACCGGCAAAAAAAAAAGTAATTAGATATTATATTTATGTAAATCAATGAATATGTAGGTGTGTGATATTTTAGTAACATATTCTGAAAATCTTCGGTACCAGCGACTAAAATTCAATCAAAAAGTTTACTAATTATGTACAATGTAAATAAACTTAGCTAAACCATGCGTTGCCATAAATATGCCATTATTCCTATTTTTGGGCAAAATGAGTACAAATATAAATTATTGTTAAGCGTAAGCGAGAACTTATTATTCCTATGCGAATATATATAGGGCCAATACTATGTGTACATTAAAAGGAATAATATTTTTCATTATTCTATTAATCTTATGTACGTAAATAAGTACGATTACGTACTATTACTTCAATACGAACAGTATGTATTTACGGAGTTATTATTTACTAACTATGTCACGCAGTTTCACCCGCGTTTATTAGAGAACAATATATTAAAAAACGAACAAACATAGCGTGAAGTTATATAGGCTAAAGTCTTCCTCGATAAATTTATATTGAACAAAAATTATTTTTCAATTATAACCAGCAGTTCCTGAGATTAGCGCGTTCAACCAAACAAACAACTGCTTTATAATATTGGTATAGATTTCTTTCGCCACTTTGCTTCTTTTTCTTAAATTAAAGACCTTACGAAGTGGTACTATTTTTATATTGATTGAGGTAGCCATATATCAGCCAGCAACAGTCAACAACGGCTATGTAGTCTAGCTGATGATAATTGGTCACTGCAGCCCATGGTTATGTGTAATCAACTCCATGTGGAACAAGGATTCTACATGAATTCAATTACAGAGGCAATGCTGCTTCTGGAAATAAGACAGCAGCCTCGTATTTGGGACGATTGAACGAGTATGGTTTGACTGGGGACATACCACCGCTACATCTATTTTTAGCGTTCTTACATTTCGGTGGAAGGGTGTGGTTGCCGCCTCAGTTTTATCTTAGTCCTTGGAAGTAGCAACACGTCTAATCGACGTCCGAATCCCTTTTCTATATGTTGCGGCAGTGACCGCTTACCATCAGGTGGACTGCTCGTTTCCTACTTCATTCTGATAAAAAAAGCTGACAGACTTTCACGACCTTCTAACGAAATGCGCGCGTAAATGAGCCAATGTCAATGAGTGAAGAATTTATAGACAAGGTAGTTTTCCTATAGTAGATCAGCCATTCGATTCACAGTTACTTCTCACGAATATTAATTTTCGATAATCTCTTGTTATAGTCATGTTGATCGTCGTCGAATCTTAGTGTTGAGGATTCCAGAAGACATCTGATAGAGCCTAGTTATTACTGAAAAATCGCTCAAATTAATTTTCAAGTGCAATTTCAAGTTCTCATGTAAGTTAATACATACATGAAAAACTACAAAAATAATGTTTAATGGAAAAAATAGTTTGCTCATATAATTATGAATATTTATGACTACTGGAAAATCTATGAAGATTTTATAAGAATTTAAACGGTTTTGCATTTTGTTTGTATTTAACATTGGGACTCGATTACATTTCAGAATAGGATATGCTATAGCTAAAAGACTGGGTGATGAAGGGGCATCTGTGGTAATAAGTAGCAGAAAGGAAGAAAACGTAAAAAAAGCTACCGAAAGTCTTCGCAAAGACGGCATTACGGTAGAAGGAGTTGTTTGTCATGTAGGCAATGAAGACCAAAGAAAACTATTATTTGATACGGCAAGTATTACAAAGTACTTTATCACATCATTACCTTCTACTTTTCCAGATAACTTATCGAAATACTATATGTAATAAAAATACACGTAACTAATTTTATAACACTTGAGATCAAAACAGCTTTCACGTATTACGAAACGAGGTAGGCATTTTTTAGAATAATATTTTTAAGTAAATGTGCCCTCGTCATAATTATGTAATCTACAAAATCGTTGAATTCAATCAAGTAATATGTTTAAATAATCCGAAAATGGTTCGAAAATAATAATATTGTCCTATTTAAGTAATTATTACTAACTGCTTAATTCGTATTGCAGGCGAAATCAAAATTCGGTGGACTTGATATACTCGTGTCAAATGCCGCCGTTAATCCTTCAGTTTCTCCAATTTTGGAGGTAATTAACTATCAAATTATTTAATTATAAATTAATTTAACATAAGTAATTTAATATGTATGATGTCAGTGGTTTTCAAAGTGTGGGTCGCAACATAGCACTCGCGAACAAAAAACATATCTCTTAATTTATTACCTGTATTTAACTTCATAAAAATATTTTTACTAATAGTTTTAATGAAAGGCACTAAGCGACGTTGGTCTTGATATTGAATTGTGTTTTAACCGATACATAACAAAATATAACTTGCAAATACCGGATGATGAAGGTTTTGAAATATATTTACATGCTATGGGGTAGTAACATGAAATATATTAAAAAAAAAAGGATTTGATTTTATCGGAATTACAGGAACTATATTTAGTAATTTTGTAATAACTTTTTAGACCGATGAAAAAGTATGGGACAAAATATTCGAAATTAACGTAAAGTGCTCTTGGCTACTGGCCAAGGAGGCATATCCGGAATTGATCAAAAGAGGAGGTGGAAATATCGTATTCATATCATCAATAGCTGGCTACCAACCCATGGAGGTAAGATTTATTTTCCTACAATATAAAGCATGTAATTTAATAATGGATTGTAAATTTATAAACGCCCTCAGTAGCCAACGCCCCAGGCGGCGTTTTACCTTTTATTTAGCTTTTAATATTGGGACGCCTAGTCAGTAGGAAGTGGAAGTCTTGACGTTTGAATTACCCCCAATTATTGGACATTTGATGACTGAAATTATGGTAAAAAGAAATTCAGGTAGTTTCATTCATACACAAAATTTCTTTACTTGTATTTTTGTTATTAAACTGATAAGCGGACACATGTAAGTGAGTAGTGCCGTGTAGTGTAGAGTAGTGAGCGGAATAAGGCTACGGTATCGTCTGCCTATCGTAAGAGACGACCTAAAGGGTGCTTCCGGGGTTGCGGGCGGCAAGAGTGGGAGCTCGAACCGTTTACCAGGTGACCCTGGGAAGGACGACGGTATGTGTCGTATACCATCTTAAAGACCAGGCGATGCGGTGGGCTCAGCCGCTCAATAGCCCGGTAAAAATCCCACAAAAACCCAGCTTTTTGTGGGATTCAAACCTTTTGAAGGTTTCCACCTCGAGAACGGAAATAAGAAGTCCCCTAGTAATTAGATCGTCTTTTTCCTTGTTCTCACTTAGATTTGGTTAGGCTTACTGGATATTTATTAAATCAAAGTAGGTACTTATATCTTTCAACTTACAAACATAAGTACGCACGAGTTTATAAACAGCAATTGAAGGTGTCATCATAATTTTTAATTTGATATTTTCAGCCCCTTGGTACATACAGTGTGAGCAAAACTACACTTCTGGGCCTGACGAAGACTATCGCTAGCGAAATTGTCCACGACAATATAAGGGTAAACTGTGTAGCTCCAGGAATTGTAGCAACAAAGTTTGCTTCAGCGGTAATTATTTAAACACATTTAATCATTATATTTAGGACTGCCATTAATTATGAGTGTAGCTTTGTATCTTTATTCTGCATATTTATAAGTTACCACTACAAAGAATATGATGTGAACTTTACCTACTATGTACTTACGTTTTAGATTACATAGGTATTCAAGTTAAATATTTTTAGTGTCTGTGTCAAGGATATCTTCGCTTTAGGTAATAATATATTCTTAGGTTAATACCTAATAATTAATTTATTTACTAGTTTTTATATGCTGCATGAATGTACGCTGAGTGAAGGCAAGAAATGTTTATTTCTTTGCCTCATGCATCACAGTAAAGCTCATAATATATATTATATTATAAGTATGGCTAGTGTACATGTGTTCTTTAAATACTGATAACGTCTAAAAAAATTAAGCCTTTATTCACTTAAAACACGCACTTTAAATATAAAATTGTATCTTCCTCTATAGGCTCTGTCATTAATATTTTTTTCTGTTTCCAGATAACTTCGTCAGAAGCAGGCGCAGAGAGGAGTCTTTCAATAGTGCCAATGAAGAGGTTTGGGAAGCCAGCCGAAATAGCTAGTGCAGTTGCTTTTCTGGTGTCAGATGATTCAAGCTACATTACTGGGGAAACCATAGTTGTAGCTGGTGGAGCTTACGCACATCTATAGTTTACTATGTGAAAGACTTAAAGCATTTGTACAAGTACACGTATACTATATCATGGATCTTAGGATAACTTTGTTTACTTAGATTGACTTGATTATTTTGAATTGTTACAATCTTTATATTATTTTTAAATTGGTTGTACAATTTGTTTGGATTATGGTGATTGGTATTTTGGTATACTCTATATATTATATATAAGGGAAATAAGGTTTAACATCAATTGTTTTATTTGGAACCTTTTGTTCAATTACTCTTTAAATTAGAAATACACATATATTTAATTACAGTGAAGTACAATTTACCTTTAGTCATCATCGGAGTCTAGACCAGTATTACTTAGTGCTATATTTTTCAGTACATTACTTGATGGACCTGAGATACCTTCTTCCTTGATACTTTGAAGTAAATTTTGAACAATATTTTCATCATTAGAACTATTGATTACCGATTTTTTTAACTTTGCTGCTAATTCTCTATCTAAGTCTTCTTCCATCATGTCATCACTTTCTTCACTAAAATTAAGATTATCATTGGGGCCATTAGTAACGATATTTAACATATTCTGTATAGAATTCATGAACTGTTCAGCATCAAATTCGATTTGGTTGTCTTCTTTTTCTTCCTCTTTCATGTATTCAATGCCTTCAAAGTCCGACGTTTGGTTTAGGAAATTGGTCAACTCAGATCTAATTTGGGGAGTAATAGTATCAGAGGATTTGGCCAGCTTTTTTCCATAATGTGTGTTTAAAAAGGTGTTTAATTCATCAGGATTTATATTTAACCATTTGTCATCATCTTCTGGAGATAAGTCTGAATCACCTGTTTTAGTTAATGAGTCTTTAAGTGAAACAAATTCTTGTGTTTTCTTTATCTCATATATTTGATTAGCATAATAGGTGGTTAAAGGACATTCCATAGTGGAAAAATAGTTCTTTGCCTTTTCCAGTAACTCGTTATATTGTTTAGAGCCTTCAATATTGTTTTTGAAATATCCATTTTTGGTTAAACTGTTAATAAATCTTTTGTATTCAGATGAGCTAAATACATCTTCAGATGTGTTTGTTATAATTTCATAGCCACATGCTAGTTTCCAGCCAAGAGAAGTTTTCTTATTTTGTGAATTTTGTGGACATATCCTTATCTTTGGTAGCTTGGAATGCATAAGCATAGCATAAAGATATTTTGTGAATAGTATTGAAACTGTTACACAATTTTCCAACTTGACATTCTTTAGACACTTTGCATCCAAGATGTCATGATTACAATATGTAGTAACAATAGGCGATACCAAAGATGGTTTCAATGTTAGCAATGCAGCGATGTCTAAAGGCAAAGTAACATGAGCTCTGTGATGAGTCTCTTTAATTTTTTGAGGATAAGAGCTTATTCTTTTTAATACAGCATCCTGTATTTCATTAGCAGCCTTTGTTTGCTCACTTTTCTGTACAACTAACTGTATTGCATGTTGTAAATCTAAATTCGAATCCAAATCAACAAGTTCTGGTGGTATTATATGGATCTTACTTTGGTAAATAAAAACCTGTAATCAATAAAATATGAATTCATTAACTTCTAATAAAATCAGTAATGAGATAGACACCATTACAGTGTTAGTATAGATAGTAATATGTGATGAGCAGTGCTAGCCCAATGGTTGAAAGTCGGTCTCTCAATCGAGGGTCCGTAGTTCGAATCCCAGGCACCCACCACTGATTTTTCTAAAGTTATGCGCATATTAGATTTTATTATCACTGCTTTACATGACGTAAAACATCGAGAACAAATGAAATGTGCAGGTTTCAGAATTCTCTAAAAAAAAGAGTCAAGTGTGAGAAGTCTACCAATTCACATTTGGCCAGCACGGTGGACTATGACCTAAAACTTTCTAATTCTGAGAGAAGACCCCTGCCGTTGACGATGATAGATACTAGCATATTAAAATGAGATGGTTTGTGTCTGTTTGTTACTCATTCATTTGAGGACCACTGGTCCAGTTTAAACATGGATATAGCTAATTTACTTGGTCAAATTATGGACTATATTTTATTTCATTTGATATTCTTCACATTTCACAGATGGCAACTGTTTTAGGGTCATCTTATTTATATGTCAGCCTTATCTACTCTTCCATATTTTTTTACATATGAATTTATCTACTTCAGGTAGCATGCAATAAAGCTTTAGTTGTGCGCTATTATAATTTAATTTTCGTTGAATTGTTTACACAGGTTTTTTCTACTAATGAGAAAGGTTTTTGGCCTTGGTCCACCACCCTTTCAATGGGTGGATTAGACTCTGGCTAGGCCCTAACTTTGATGCTGCTAATTCTAGATTAGTTGCAAAAAATTCTAGATTAGTTGCAAAAATAAAAGTAATAATCACCCTATTTTCTGTAGTTTCTGGATTTGCCCAGGATGGCAAGAAATCAGCAGCTTCTATGAGAAGAAAGTTTCCATCATTATCTTCGACTTGTACCACTAAGTCATCATAATGTCTAGTTATTTGAAATAAAAGGTATACAATAAACCATTCATCTTCAATATTGTCACCAAAACATGTTGTACTTGTAAGGTGGGCTGGCACATCTGTAATAAAAAAATAAACATTATTTTAATAATGGCCAATATATGAAAAAAAAATTGATGCATGATAAGTTTATGGTAAATAGCGATATAAAAAAGGGGCATATAGCCCAGTGCTATGAATGAGGATTTTCCATACTGTGGCTTCAGAGTGTGAACTCAGAGATTAGCATCTGATTTATACAATTTATTCATACGTTCACACAAACAATTCAATAACAGGAACACACATGTTGCTTTAGACCACTAATAAAACTAAAAGTACAAGCATTATAAGGTAGTAGATAAGACGATTGTTCTCCTATACGAAATATTTTCACCGGTTTATCGATACTATCTGAATAAAACAAATATAAACACCTTTCTTCTCTGTGGCTTCGATAGATACACAAAGTTTAAATTCATCTCTGTGCCAAATGTAATCTTGAGAAAGATCCACAGTAAATGTATTTATTGATTTGCAAAGATCATCCAAATTTTTAATCTTATCGGATACTGAAAAAAAAGAACACTGAATAGTGTCTTCATATCCTGAATTCATAGACTTTTCCATTGTATAGTTTGAGTATTCTGATAAAATTAAATTTTATTTCACGGTCTAAGCGGTCTTTTTTGTTATCACTCGTCAGTCAGTCTGACACTGACTGATGTCTACGGTCTTTTGCTCTTCTATCGCTACGACCTTACCTTCTTGCGTTTAAGCCAAAACTATAATATTTTATTTATTTATTTAGTAGAGTATAATTTTAATTATATTAAAGCAGTCTCGCCTGTCGTCGTCAGCCGTTAGTATTAAAAGTGTAATCGAACATTTGTTTACTATTGATAGGCTATAAGCAGGTTTTGATTAGAATAATATCAGGCAAAAAACTTGGAGAAACGTTTTCTATTCTTTTTAGTCCCAAATTATATAAAATGTATAGAGGTTGCCAGTAGGTTAATTCACACTTCTTACGGGACCTACTACAAAATTACTAAAAGAACGATATCACCACGAAAAGACTTAAATTGGTCCTAACTTGCGAATACAACTTTTTTGGAAAACTAATCAATGGTGTAGAATCCCATTATGTAACTATGAAAAAGTATCACAGATGAAATCAAAGTTAATGGATTTGTCTAGATCACAAACTAAATTGTAATGCTTGGACGCCAATTAAACAAATCAAAATTGAGCGATTGTTGACCATTAAATAGACAATATAATTAGCCGAGCCATTCTGCTAATGTGAACTTCGTATAAAAATATATAATAGACATATAAATTTTGAGGCTTAAAAAATAATAAGCTACGACCGTAAGACTACGTAAAAAAATAGATTTTGACAATGACAACAGGAACATTACAGATACAGATATTACAAAGAATACAGATGTGTCAGATGTGTACTCTAATGTAGCAAGGTACTTGGTGAATAAACAAAATGATAACGAAATAAAATGATTGCGTTGATATAACTTTCTCATTCTTGGAATGAAATAAAGGAAGCAGTTATAGCAAAATGTTATATCTAATAACATGAAAATATTGAAATGGCGAATTTTAGAAGGTTTTTTTTCAAGTATGCCAAATGTTTAGCGATTACAGTTTTAGCAACATTTTTTATTCAGATATTGATCTCAATAAGTTTGTTTCCTTCTGTTACTGACAATTTGTTAAAAAGACATGGGTACACTTCATTATTGCGCCATGAAAAAGGTGAAGTTTCGGCAAGAAAACTTAATCCCGGCATGACCGACGATGAGGATTTCCCTCCAAAAATTCAATACAAACATATCTCGGCACTCAGACTCGAGGAATTGGATTTCAAGCCTCCTTGTGATATAAGGAGCCGGGAAGCCATATCAGCGATACATCGTGCGAAAACCCAAAGTTGCAAACAACAAATTGTCAATAAAACTTGCTTAATACAAGAAGGCAGGTTTTATCCCAAAGCATTAACTAACAAATGTTTATCGGAAACTATGAGTTACGGCAGGCATTTGGGCTGTTATCTAGACGAAAAAAAATTGAGGTTGTTGTCTAGTTTTTATGGCAATTATGCTGCGACTAATTCACCTAAATTTTGTTTGGACATCTGTGTGCAAGCTGGTTTTCCATACGCAGGAGTGCAATATGCGTAAGTTGCATTTAAGTTGTATCATACTTTCTGTATCAATTCACTGTGAATCACCAGTGTTCAATTTATAAAAAATCAGATAGGGAAAAATAATTAACAGATGAATTAACCATTTACAATGTTTATACATTCACAATTTTTTTGTTTTAGGTCTGAATGTTTTTGTGGAGAAAATCAACCACCATCTTCTGCTAAAACTAGTGACAGTTCATGTGATATGAAATGTCCTGGAGACCCATCTAAAATCTGCGGAGGATACTTCACAATGAATATCTTTGAAACAGGTTTAAAAAGTATGAGTAATGTACAAATTAATTATGTTATGTTATAATTATGTTAGAAGTAATGTCTTACTAAATCAAATATATATTCTTATATGCTTTTTTTTTAATTTTTATATCCAATGTGGTAGAACCTTTATTGATTTAACTGCAAAGGAATCAATACCTCCATTTTATAACATGTTCTGTTGTGCTCACATTTGAAGGGTGTTGTGAGGAATATTTATGAGGCATTCCAAAGTTGGAATGTCTTATTGTCAATGCCTAAGTGGTCCTCATAGGTAGCTGAAAATCACCTGGGACTAACCTCATGTCAGACTCCATTCCTAATCAGTCTAATATTATTTTATCTTTTATCGTTACGTGGATTGCATTATTGTTTGATACTTATATAACGTTAAAAAATATTTTTTGTGTCCATTTATTACAGAATTTCTACCTCAGGTGCCAACTGCAGTGGAAGATGTAAATGAATCAGTTAAAATAGTATTCCTTTTAACATTAAATGGACGAGCTTTAAGACAAGTGCATAGGCTTATAAATGCTCTCTACAGGACAAATCACTATTTTTATATACATGTTGATAAGGTAAGTCTAACATTCAGTACTATTTAAAACAAATATATGATTGTATGCAGGCTTATAATATCAATAAATTAACAATTAATACAATGAATGCAGCAGTGCAGCATTGTCTTTTGTAAAATCAACAATTACTGTGTTAAAGCCAGGTGCTGTGACTATCAATTGGCAAAACCCTTCATTAGATGTCTATGCAATGGACCTCAAAGGGCTGGATTGATAGAAATTACTAATAAATAACGATGCACTTGATATGAATTACTACATAATTCTACAAAACATTGTAGAAATAAAAACCACACTATATATTTTTTCCCAGAGACAAGATTATCTTCATCGTAAGTTATCGGCACTGGAGGAACAATTTCCAAACATAAAGTTAGCTAAGACCCGGTATTCTACCATCTGGGGTGGTGCGTCATTACTCACAATGCTGCTAACATCAATGAAAGATTTCTTTACTTTGGACTGGCAATGGGATTATGTTATTAACTTAAGTGAAAGTGATTTTCCTATCAAATCACTAGAGGAATTAGAAAAGTTCTTGTCTGCCAATAAAGGATACAATTTTGTTAAATCACACGGACGTGAGGTGCAGAGATTTATCAAGAAGCAAGGCCTTGATAAGACGTTTATTGAATGTGACACTCACATGTGGCGTGTTGGTGAAAGGAAATTACCAGAGGGCATAGTAATTGATGGTGGGAGTGACTGGATAGCATTATCCCCCGCATTTGTATCTTATGTTGTTGAGAAACATGATGAATTATTACAAGGCCTGGATATTGTGTTTCAACACACATTGCTGCCTGCAGAATCATTCTTTCATACTACTCTGAGAAATTCCGAATTTTGTGATACATATGTTGATAATAATTTACATGTGACTAATTGGAAACGAAAATTGGGTTGCAAATGTCAATATAAACATGTCGTAGATTGGTGTGGATGTTCGCCTAATGATTTTCGCACGGAAGATTGGCCCAGAATACAAAATACTCAAAATCGGCAGTTGTTTTTTGCTAGAAAATTTGAACCAATTATCAATCAAGAAGTGATAACAAGAGTAGAGCAATTGATTGGTTTCAATGATCATTATTTAATACATAATTTGGAAGGATACTGGCAGAACATTTATGATATCAACGATATGACTGCAAGCACAGATGATTTGATATTGACGCATGCTGCTAGTATCACCCGACAGAATTCTAAGATATTACTCGACAAAAACTGTGAAATAGATGTTGGTGAAATATTAGAAGTCAATATGTATAAATATGCAGACATTTATAAAGGCAACTTAATTTTACATAAGGCTACCATTCATGGTGAAGAAGTATTAATAGAAACCTGGTATAAGCCCAGAAAACATTTAGAATATAACTTAGATAATGAATTCATTGACTATGTAAAGACATTTAAAGTTAGTTCGGAGTATGATCAAAAGGAAATGATGTTTAGAAATATGGCTAATATCTTGGGACCTTTCTCAGAGCCAATATTGTTGTACCAATTTCTTCCACATACAGACAAACAAAATGTAAATTTTACTATATTATGGATGGACCCAGCTGGGAAGATAGCAGATGTTAATACTATTTACAAAGATGAAAATAATCTAACTAGTTTTGTAAAACCTAATCTTAAATCGCCTTTACTGCCAGGAATTTGGAAAGTGGGTATTTTTGAACAGTCCATTACGATAGCAAAAACAAAATTTTTGATATCACCACTAGAATACTTTTCTGGTAAAGAATTATCACAACAAGAAGCTAGACTCATTCATAGTGGATCTCAAACATCATATAAAAACAATACATTTATAAAACCTCATGCATTTCAACCTAGTCAAGAAGATAGTTTATTATTGCAGGAATTAGCTAAAGCAAACACCAAAAGAATAAATAGTGATTTAACTGAATGGATTGATAGTTTAAGTAAAGACTTTTATGATGTTCTAGGTTCATGTATAGTAATGCCTAAAAAGGATTTAAAAGACAAAGTATCTTGTGGTAGTTATAAATTCCAACAGTGCATTTTAACTGAGTGGAGTACCTTATCGCCCGATCCTAAGGGAACCATAGGGAAATTAAATAAAATGACTGGAAAGTTAGATAGAGTATGAGAATCGTTTTTTCGCATAGGGACATATAAATCATTATTTTTATGGACTTATACATAATATGCATATATTTTTTGTTTAAAGTAGTGTCTATCATTTGTGGATCCAAGATGTATGTATGTTTGAGGTCTTGACACAAGTGAACTTGAGTGTATGATTTTTAATTTTAAGGAAGCTTAAGTCCTGCCTTGGTATCCTGGACCAAATTCCTGACATTTTTCAAAATCAAAAATCGAACATTTTCCCTGCGTGTTACTTTCCTATAACGTCGTAATTGGCCAAATACGTCACACACAAGAGATGTGAACGCTATTTAAGGGTAAAAAAAATATGTGGATCCAGGATGTTTAAGGCCTTGATACAAGTGAACTTGAGTACATCATGATTTTGAGGAGCCTTAAGCCTTGCCTTGGATCTGCCTGTGTTATCTATGAAAGTATCTTAATAATGTATATGCAGCTTTTATTTCGTATCATAGTATTTTTATAGTACCTTATTATGTAAGTAAATAGTAAAGAAACAGATAAACCTATTTTTATTATCAATTGACACGGCATTTAATGAATTAACAAATTAAAAGTACTTGTATACTTGATGGTTTTTGTATATGTAAATGCCAATAGATAAATAATTGTAATCGCAAATCCATATCTTAAAAACTTCCTTTGATACTGGTTTACAGTATTTGTTATGATTAGCGCACACTGGCGAGTGTAGCTTGAACAAATAATATATTGATGTAGCATCTTGTTCTTGTTCCACAGTTGCTTAGCGTTGATTTTGATTCCACGCATCTATATAGAAAAGTGAATGATCGACGGTATCACTGTTTACTAACTCTAGCTCAAGCAACTAAATTGTTCCACTTGCAATTCTTAACACAACGCAAAAACGTTTTCTACACTTATAGCCCCATACTTGGTTTTTCTCCTGTTTCGTGGGTGCTATACACACCCAGAAACAGAACCGAAATCTAAACTCATCATTTACATTTTTGTCTGGCCGGTATCGAACCCGGAACCCACTGCGTTTCAGACCGGTATAGTGATCGGTTCGCAACGCGGTCAGTCTCGATAGTCATTAAATGCTGGACTGTTAAGACAAAAGACTTGAACCAATTACTTAGTAGCTTGAGTGTCAAAATGGTGCTTAAGTGGCTATCGCTCATGTAATAGTTTTCAATGTGTGCTCAGCCTTAATTGAAGTTTTGCGTTATCATTTGATGTATGAAACCGTTTAATGTTATCTGATAATTTACTAGTTAGGTTCCTTTATCACAAGTCACAATCTCTAAACATAATTGTTATATTGTTATAGTTTGAAATAAAAAATAATTATTTCATTGACCTCTTTCATTTTTGTTATAGTATCTGTTTAAAAGTATATTGTAGGTGAACTTCAAACTTTTCTTACCATATATAAAAATATTACTCAATAAAGAGTCATCTCAAGCAAGTCATGTCAATAGTTTTAGTAAATAAGTACTTTGGATTAGTAATTTAAGTTTGGATTAGTAATTAGCACATGGCATTAAACCGTGAAAAAAGATGTACGATTCGACGTCTCGCCGCATGTTTTACATCAAAAATTAAAAACTAGATCTAAACAGCTCCGTTACGTTGGAGATCTAAGCGCGGTGCGCCTTCAGAATTCTCCCAGGTGGACACACATGTCGTTATCCGTGCTGCTGCTGTCACTCGCCGCCTGCAACCCTGGGAGTAGTGATGCGACTCGAGTCATGTTTTTACTCGAGTCACTCGAGTGGATTAGACACACTCGTTACTCGAGTGAAAAAAAATATCACTCGAGTCAGTTACCGAGTGAACTAGTCGCATCGATTTGATTCTGTTGTCAGTAAATGTCATTTTAGATATTCCCGTTTTTTTTTTTGGTCGTCAAAATTCAAGTAAGATTTTTCACTCGAGTGACTCGAGTGAGGTAGCAGAATTGCTCGAGTGACTCGAGTTACAAAATCCTACTCGAGTCGCATCACTACCTGGGAGGGAGCCCCCTTTAAGTCGCCTCATACGACGGCCAGGTGTTACCATAGCTTATATTCTAATCCCGACAGTATAATAACAGGAGCTTATGACAATACTAAGCTCATAGTATTTACACCTGTGCTGGCCAGGGTGCATTTACTCTACTCAAAGAATAACACGTACTTAGACCATCACCTAATTACAATAAGACCGCTTTAATGGGCATCTATTAAGGAACGTCACCCGCTTCATAATGGAATTGATTGTTCTATTCGATCAATCAATTTTAAACAATATATAATTGTTAGATTAATATCAGGAGTGCTTTTTACAATCATAGCCCCACACTAAGATATTATCTTGTGTCGTACATACAGTGACGAATATCAAACACAAATATCTAGAAGAGAATCTAAATTTATCATTCAGATGTCTGTCTGGCCTGGGATCAAACCCGGAACCACTGCCGTGTTAGACCGGTAAGGGGACCGCTTCGTTACGCAGGTTGTCAATAGTATTATGAAATAACATATCGCAACTGTATTTGTTTATAAGCCCTAAAAAGATATACAAATATTGTGTTGCCTTGTCATTTTTACTATACCGTTGTTGGACAGATAGATTAGAAGCCAATGCCGAAAGAATAATAAAAAAATATATAATCAGTTTGACAATGTCACTGTCACAAAACATCAATGACATTCGATTCATTGCGCGGGAATTCGCAAGTTTCTGTGCTGATTATTGTGATCTAATTTAACCTGATCAGATAAGTAATTCTATATAAAACATGGACTTGATAGAAACAATAAAACTGGACAAGGCTTACATTAAGTGCAAACTTGTCGTCAAGACGTGGGAAAAAGATTTCAAAACAAAATATTCTCGAACACCATCCAAATTTGACATAAAAGAAGCTCCGACGAACATAAAATACGCTTACAAAAAATATTTTCAATTAAAAAGTGCAGCCCTGGAAAATTCATTACTCACGTGTGATATAGATGAAGAGTTAATTCAATCACCAGAACCTGCGCTCGTGTCGCAAGAAATCAGTGATTCCACGGACTTCCAAGAGCAACCTCTTCCTATTCCTGGTTTGCCGACTGCGCAAGAGCTGGATAGACTATTATCACCGAAACCGTCGGTAAATATACTATCACAAACGCCATTCTCTGAAAATCTATCTAAGAAGTTGTTTCATAATAGTAAATTTTCAATAAGGAATCCAAGAAAATTATCTTTACCAAAAAGTCAAACACAATCCTCACAAGAAAATAAAGTGATTGATACAAAAGTTTCTCAAGAGCGTGAAAATAGTCTCTTAGAAGATAACAGTGATAATGCCAGTTTTAACTCTGCCTTATTTACCAACAATGGTACAACAGTCGGTGAAAAAATTGACTTTTCAAGCCAAATAAAAAAAGCTGAGGAAAACAACTTAAGTTTTGGAAGTGCATTGTTTAATGGCTTTGGAAAACCAATAGAAAGCTTAAAAACTTCTACTATCAGAAATATAAATACAAAGTGGGTTGAAAGGGCAACTGGATTGTCTGATTTACGCGAAGAAAAATCTGAGAGTGAAGAAAAGTTTGGCCTAACAAATATTAATATAACTTCAATTCCTGATAAAACTTGTGACTATGTGGAAAACAGTGAATCTGAGGACGAAAACATTGCATTATCCAAATTAAAACCAGCACTCAAAAAGCGGAAGTTAGACATTAGTAACAACAGTCATTCTGTTGAAAATGTAACTGTTGAAAGTAAACTACCAACAAACATTCCACAAAGTAAACAACAACGAGTAAAAAGCAGAAAGCAACCTGCAAGGAAGCTTGATGTAAAAAAATCTGCTGACAATAAGAATGAGCTTGAAAAACCTGATATAAATCAATATTTGCCCTTTGGTTTGGAGGAAAAGGTGAATCCACGTCACATAAAAGTCACTGATATCTTAAACACCATAAAATCACCAATTAAGAGTAAGGATCAAATTGATATCGAACCAGATGATGCTAAATTACAAGTGAAGCTTAAAAATGGTACAATTAATGAAAATTTTGTCAAAATCAACATTGAGAAAAAGGTTTTTGTTAGAGGTAGGAAAGGTATTAATTACTCTAAATACAAAAAGCAACTGTGGAAAGATAAGAAAGCCTTGCATGGAGGCATGGAGTTCCCACAAGGAGGTAAAATCACATGTTTCAAATGTAACTCTACTGGGCACATGGCTAGGTACTGTACAGCTCATAAGGAAAATGCTTTACTGCCTTTAGAAGACTGTGACACGAGCAGTATACCAACTTTAGAGGACATGCAAAAGCTTGTCAGTGCTGAAAGTAAAACCCCGGTAATAGAAGACCAACTCAGTGAATGTATTTATGAATCTACACAAGTACCTGATTATTTTTTGAATATGTTAGCTGAAAACTCCAGTACTGGTGATGCTGATGCAGTTAAACCAGTATTTGCTGACCTCCAAAATAGTTCAGAAGACCTGTATGAAGCTCTAAAAATGTGTGGTCATGATGCTTTCCGGCCTGGGCAAGAACAAGCTATAAAGAGAATTCTGTGTGGCATGTCAACTCTATTAATATTATCCACTGGAGGAGGAAAATCTTTATGTTACCAATTACCAGCTTACATTTATAGTCAGAGATACAAATGTATAACACTAGTCATATCACCGCTTGTTTCACTAATGGAAGATCAAGTCTTAAGCATGCCTGAATTTCTGCGAGCTGGTTGCCTGCACACTAATCAGGCGCCGACACAACGGCGTAAAATTATAGAATTGATTAAAAATGGTGACATAAATATACTTCTCATATCACCAGAAGCATTAATATCTGGAGATACATCTAGCGGGTTTTCAGGGTTATTTAAAATGTTGCCGCCAATTGCATTCGCTTGTATTGACGAAGCTCATTGTGTTTCACAATGGAGTCATAATTTTAGACCCAGCTACTTAATGATTTGTAGAGTTTTACGAGAAAAACTGAAGGTAAAATGTATATTGGGACTAACAGCTACAGCTAGCCAGACAACAATAAGTAGCATTATTGATCATATAAATGTCCCTGACGCTTTAAATGGTGTTATAACAAACCCAGCTCTCCCCAGTAATCTATACCTCTCAGTATCGTTGGAAAAAGATAAGGACCGTGCTCTAGTCTCTTTTCTTAGTTCAGAAAGGATTTCTTCATATAGTTCAATTATTGTCTACTGTATTAGAAGAAATGAATGTGAAAGAGTAGCAGCTATATTGCGTTCATGTCTATCAGAGCCAGGAAAAATAAATATGAAACAAAATAGTAAGAAACGCAAAAGGATGTCCTATGTAGCTGAAGCTTATCATGCTGGCATGTCTGCTGCTCAAAGAAAGAAAATACAGAAACATTTTATGGACGGAACATTGAAGATCATTGTTGCAACTGTTGCTTTTGGTATGGGTATTAACAAATCTGACATAAGATGTATTATACATTACAACATGCCACCTAGTTTTGAGTCATATGTCCAAGAAGTAGGCAGAGCTGGCCGTGATGGTAAAGCAGCTTACTGCCATGTCTTTTTAAGTAACAACAGTAGTGATAAGAATGAATTGCTTAAACATATTCATGCGAATTCAATTGACAGGCCTATGATAAGGAGGTTGCTTCAAAAAGTTTTTATTCCATGCAAATGTGTACCTCATAGCACTGAAACAAATAAACAAAATTTAGAAAGATGTAAAGGACATGAGGTTGGTATACCAATTGATGCTACTGTTGAAGAACTGGATATACCATCTGAAAATATAGCCACATTATTATGTTACATTGAATTGCATCCAAAAAAATATATTAAAGTTCTAAACAATGCATATACCATGTGCAAAATATCATCATATGGTGGACCAACAAAAATACTAGAAGCTGCCAAAAAATGTGCTCCTCTAGCTATGGCATATTTATTAGAGAGTAAAAAAGATCCTAGTGTAACAAAAAATAGTGTGTTTGAATTCAATGTCATTGAAGTGGCAGCTGCAATTGGTTGGGAAAGTGGTATTACAAAATATCAATTGAAAAATCTCGAATGGATAAGTGAGGATGGCAGGTCCAAAAGATCTCATTTAAAAGTAGAATTCAATACATTGGGATTCAAAATAAAAGCTCCGGGTGACCTAAATCCTTCAGAACTAGATTCTATTTTAGATGACCTACATAATTCAGTTCAGACGCAAGAAAAAGTCATGCTGTATCAATTAGAGGAAATCAATAAAGCCTTTCATGATCATGGCAATTATTCTTTTGAAAACATTATATTTTCGGAGGAATTTCTTCTAGAAAAATCAAATGTACTTAAATCTATTATTAATAGTTATTTCGGTAGGCAGGATAATTTACCAGAAAATATTAAACTGCAAGAACGCCCACTGGACGTCGAAAATGTAATATCAGATGTGCGCACGTTAATTTCGACATACAAAGATTGTAAATTTACTGGTCGGAGCATTGCAAGAATATTTCAAGGCATATCTTCACCAAATTATCCAGCTTTAGTTTGGGGCAGATGTAAATTTTGGAGGTCACATATCAGTGAAGACTTCTATGGTTTAATAAAAATAGCAACACAACAAATAATTCAAATGAAAATGTAATTTTATTGATGCAATAAGCTCAAAGTGACATAATCGTAAGTTGTATCATCTGACCTTTATCTGTAATTTAATTTATTATTTATGTATAATATTTTAATGATAAATTATTTGATAAGTATAATTTAATTAAAACAATCTTGTCTTTTTTTACATAAAATTGCAAAATGTTCTATTGATTTCCAAGTAACCTAAAATTTAAGCAGGAAATATGTATTACTAAATGAATATACCACATTTTTTACAATAATTTAATTTATTTTACAAATATTAACAACAAAACTCACTCCAATAACAATATTATTGCTTAATTCAAGAAACATTACATAAATATGACAGCATATACCACATTAACATATCCTAATTCTTAGAATGGAAAACTTTCTTCCATGGAAAAAAGCCATGAACAAAATGCCACTTGTTCTTTCATATCTCCGTACCCACTAAAATAATCAGCATGTACTTGCATTGGCATTATAAATACAAATCTTACTTAAAATATTCGAAAATAATTGTCTAGTTACGCGAGAAATTAATTAAATCAATAACAAGTTAAAAAAATAATCTTAGTGAAAATTTTTAATGTTAGTTGATTATGTATTGTTGCATGGGCCACCTTTTATAAGCGTTCCATTATTACAATATTTGTCTGTTAGCAAACATTAATTTATTAAAAACTAGTGTAAAATATTGATACGTTTACTTTATTCATATGGGAAGACTTGTGTCTGTCCATGCATGGGCCGCATTAGTTTGATCAAAGACCTTCACGAGTTAAGTACAAGTTATGCAATCGTAAATATTCATTTCACAATCTACAGACTGATTATTAGAGTTCTTCCATTTATTACCGATAATTTACATAGCCTATTTGCTAAGGTACCAATGTGTTTATAATAATAAATTATTTAATAATAATAATAATGAAATTTTCGTGTATATACAAAAAAGAGACGATTGTGCTCTGCAGCTGTTTAGTACCTATTCTTAAGACTTTATTATATGGTTGGCAGTATAATTCCAAATGGTGTTTGAACATCAATGAGAAAACTGCTATTGAATATTTTCAAAATCAGCTGTCATTTTAACTGTTATACAGAAAGAGAAACAAAACTATTATACTGAGCTATGTTGCGTTTCAAAATGTCAGCACAGAGGCCCAGCACTCTCTCAAATCTGGAAAAAAAGACAAAATGAAAATTTATTATATCAAATTAATACAACAGTAGTCAATTTTCTTATAATTTAAAAGCAGAAAATTAACATGCAGCCCATCTGATGGTTAGTGATCATAGCCGACCATGGAAATATATTAAACAAACTTGATAACAATTAATATTTGATATACTATTCTCATTTCGAGTCTTCAGTGTCAGGCAGCTTGTATCTATTTCTGCCAGGTTTGAGATTGGGTTTCTCCATGTTAACGAGCGCTTCTGTAACCGTGGCGGCTACATAGAAACACGAAACGCAACTAGTCTCGTGATCTTAAAATAACCAGTAAGTAAAAATAAAATTTTATGGAAGAATACTATTTTGTCAGACAGGGTAAAACAATGTGCCAAACAAGTTAATCGCAGCTTTGATAAATGACGGATTAGCGGGCAGATTTTTGACGGTGGCAACATTTATTTATAACATGAAATTAGCGAGGGTGGGAGGTTTAAATTATCATCATTACGTAAACTTTTTTGTTCCACTAATGTACATGGGTTTCCTTCAAGGTGTGTTACAACACTCGGCCCTACATTGCTCTCATCCAGCCACTACCAACCTGAAGGTCGGGTCCAGTGAGCCGAAGATGCGAACTACACGTCTGCTATATATCTGGATATATTTTATGAGATTGAAGTAGTAAACGAGTATGTAGTCCTTACAATCAAGATGGTAAAGTTAGAGCTGTTTATAGGCATATGTAATCAACTTCATATAAAACAGGGGTTTTATCCAAAGTTAACCACTTATGTGTTGCTACTCCCGACGACTGAGACTGGACTGGTCGCCTCATATGAAAGTGAGTCAACATTCTTCCACGCGAGAAGTGCTTCACGTCGAATTACACTGGTTTAGGGACCATTTATGTATTACGCAATGCGTTAAAAAGGGGCGGGGGGTCAAAAATGTTCAGATGTTGCATTAGCTAATACTTGAACGATATACTAATACGATCTAGTAAAATAGATATAAAGCGGTACCTGGCGCGGTCGAGCTTGACGCACTTGAGCGGGCCGGCGGCGCGCACGGTGGCGGCGCGCGGCCGGTCCAGCAGCAGCGCAATCTCGCCGAAGTAGTCGGACGGGCCCAGCCGCCCCACCTCCACCGCGCTCTCCTCGCCGCCGCCGCCGCGCTGCTGCAGCACCACCGCCGTACCTGAGAACACCACAAACTTATTGAAATAATTCATGTTGTTTTTTAGATAAAACAGCAAACTAGGATGGAGTTCACCTGATTGTAAGTGGTTACTACCGTCAATGGACATCTGTAAGCAACTTCATATAGAACAGTCATACTAACTGTAGTTTATCACAGATGCGTCGCTACTCCTGAGGACTAAGACGCTCACCTCATATATGAGTGAGCCGTATAATGTACATTCAATTGAACTTTTTTGTACAATAGAAGTAGTAAACGAGTATATAATCCACCGGATGGTAAGTGGTCACTGCCACCCACAGACTGCTGTAATCAACACCAGCTACGATCAGTTCTACATAAGGTTAGCCACAGATGCATTCCAATTCCTACAGTAGTCATTAGATATACTTATTTGAAGAATTAATACTTAGTCGTTGGAATGCCTTGAAGTATTTCTCAATGACGACTGCAGTTATTCAAAAATAGACACAGCGGTGGTGCCACTGAAATGGACCCACAAAGAGTTCTACCACCCTTTTTAAAATTATTATTCTTAGTACCATTTTAAACATTTTTTTCTAGGTTAAGTTTGATTTGTAACACCTGCCTAAAGATGCGAGGATACTCCACTTATGCCTCATAAAATAAAAGAAAGTGCTCCCAGTGAAGTACTCTTTAGACATGTTTACACGAGATGTCAATTCTTAAGAAGACGACAATACACGCGTGCATTTCAAAAAAAAACATTATGTTGATACTTTATTTAATACATTTCTTTGCAATTACCTTCTACAATAATATAGAAGTCGTTTCCGGGCTCTCCCTGGCGCACGATTATCTCTCCGTCGTTGAACGATACTGGCTCTAATGCATCTGCTACAGTTAAGCGCTCCCATTTTTCTAGACTTTCTGAAATATAAACTTTTTTTTATCAGATAACCTTGATGATACTCGAATTCAAAGATGAAAGATAATTATTATTATTTTTTAATACTGATGGTAAGTGGTTCCTGCCGCCCATGGAGATCTGTAAGCAACTTCATATAGAACACGGGTTTTATCTAACGTCAATCACAGACGCGTTGCTACTCCCGAGGACTAAGATGGTCGCCTCATATGTAAGTGTGATGACAACCACACCCTTCCACCGAAACGCAAGAAAGGCTTCACGCTAGAAATAGGTGTGGCGGTGGTACTTCCCCGGTCGAACTGCATTGGTTCTACAACCTTGTAAATTTATATTATTGTTGTATTTTTATATTGTTTTTTTTTTTATATTATTTTGACATAATATCGAACTATTCTTCGATTTATAATCTTATATAGCATCTGCAATCTGCATAAACACTGTTGTTGTATATGTGTAATACAATTGTATGTTTTAGCCAGAAACCATAGTTATTTTCAAGTAAAAATAAACTTACAAAACTCATCCTTATCACTGGTCATAAATGCGTCAAACATTTCCAGAACTAACCCATTTCATTAATGGGATATACAAGTTCTGATATTTTTATGTAAATTATAAAAATAGGCAAACATAAAACAGTTCAACACCTTTTATGTTTTGTATACCTAAACAAAGAATACCCAAACAAAAGTTTTGTATAATCTAAATAAAGAGTATCGATTGATAAAAACCAACATAATTTTTTGTTTGGTACTAGCTATTGTAAACTTTGTTGTTAAGATAAAAAAACATTCATAGAATGCGCACGAAAAAGGCAGGCAAACACTTCTTTCATTTCTTTGCATATTCTATTTCTTACTTAAAAATATGAAGGTGTATGTATGTTTGTTACTCATTCACGCAAAAACTACTACTGCGTTGAATTTTGGCACATAGATAGTTTACGACCTAGACTAAAAAATATGATACTCATTACCATTTTTAAAGATGGTAGAACCAGCGTAGTTCGACCGGGGAGGTACCACCGACACACCTATTTCTAGCGTGAAGCAGTTCTTGCGTTTCGTTCTTAGTCAGTGAGGTTGCCAGCTCACTTGCATATTCGGCGACCATCTTAGTCTTCAGTAGTATTAACGCACGTGTGATCGACTTCAGATAGAACTCCTGTTCTATATGAAGTTGCTTACAGATGTCCATGGGCGGCAGTTACCACTTATCATCAGGTGGACTGCGTGCTCGTTTGCTACATGACAGAAGCGAGCGGAGACGCAGGAATAGGCTAGTTATAAACAGATTGATACCCAACTTACCCAGTATAGACACACGTGACAGGAACTCGTCATACATGCGTCGCTTCCGTATAGTGGAGCCCATGAGGATGCGACGATAGGAGTCACGGTCTAGCCCCCACAGCTTGAGCGGCGTACGTGCTCGAACGGTAGCGGCGCGCGGGGTGCCGTATATGAGCGCCAGTTCACCGAAACTACCGCCCTCGCCGATCGTAGTTACATGTTCCCCGTTCACTAATACCTGGCAATAATTCATAATAAATAAATAACGCTTTCTACGTTCTTAGCCCCACAATAGATTTTTTTCCTGCGTTGTGGGTGTGATGGACATATCCAAAGACACGCAAACACCCAGACACAGAACAGAATTCTAAATTGCTCATTCAGATACACCTGCGCTTCCGTACAAAGCGACCAGCTAAGTCTAAGAGGAGTCACAATCCATCTATGATTATTGTGAAGTAAATAAAAATGATTATCAGGTAAAACGCTCGTTTTACATAGAGTTGATTACAGATGTTCATGGATGGCACTGACCATGCATCATGAGATGGACAGCATGCTCCATTGCTATTTCAATTATGAAAAATAACAAAAAAACGCATATTATCTGGAATACATTATTATAGTTATTAGTAGTAGCAGTAGTAGGTAGACTACATGCTAGTTTGTTAGTTCCACATCATAAAACACTTTACATTTAAATACTTTACCCTATCTTTGGAAAAAACACGTTTAAAACAATAAAAAGGCCATAGATATACACACCTCAACTTCACCAGAATCGACAATGTAAAAGTTGTCTCCTTCGTCCCCTTGTCTGATTACAGTTTCTCCTTGCAGGCATTGTACGGGGAACATAGCATCGAACATATCCGCGCGTTCTGACTCATCTAGATGTGTGAACAGCACATTGGAGGCGATCGCGCGCGATAAAGCACCCATCGTTTTGTAGTCTTTAGGTACCACCTTAAACAAAATTGAAATAATTAACAACAATTCAATCATACTTCTATGTTTTTAAGGAAAAACTATCCATCAAAGCAATTTCTCTTCTAAATCAGTGCTTCCTCTTATTGAAAAATTGTGTTCCATTGGTGTCATTATTTTTTTTTTTGTGTACATCACATGTACAACGCAATGGCTTTCATACAATGATTGCAATGTTTTGCAATGCAAGTATTTGCTTCAGCCTGTACATTGAAACACAGCTGTATGGGGTATACAATAGTTTCTGGGTCAATGCTGATTAAAACTTGTGTTTAGCGGCTCATTTAGTGGAGGTGTGAAAATTTTACTAATTACAACAGTTTCAGTTTATTCGAAAAATTCGGAAGACCGTTCTTATTTCGATTTATTATTTAATAGACCGTATAATTTATGTTTTGTCATATAAGTTTTTTTTGACGACTTACTTCCTATGGAGGTAATGTCTGTGCCCTAGTGGAAACAGGTATAAATCTGATAATTGCTACTGGCAAAATCACACCTTTACCTTTTTAACATAACTGGTGGCATCTTCTTCAGTGACGGGCTCGGCACTGATGCCCCCGCGACGACGCGGCAGCTGCCCGCCCAGCACCGGGAGCGGCGACAGCTCCCCATCCGCCTCGCCCTCCGACGTCGCTGCCGCTGCCTGTGCTGCTTTCACTTGATCCTATAACAATACTCACAATTATATATTTTGCAAAAAAGTATAGACAAATATTTGAATAGAAACAGAAGCAAATCAGTAAACTTTTATTAAAGTATTGGATGTGTATTTAATAGAAAAATAAGTGTTGATAGTATATTTAAAGAATTATTAAGAAATCCCTGGGGCGCCTAAACATATTTAAAACTAGCTGTGCCCACCAATCTTACACACATAAAAAAAGCTTAATTTTAAACTCTTATAGCTCCTAATAGTATAGTGGACTCAATCAAATATTACCTTTAACATATAACTATATTTAAATTTAGTTTAGTACTTTTGGTTTGATGCAGTTACAATTACATAGAGAAACAGAAAAATTCAGTTTAATATGGGAACTAATTGCATATTATCATTTCACCAAATTATTTATTTCGCAAACATATGTAATATGCACAGAACTGTCATTTTTATTATAGTTGTGGAAGATTTTATGCAGCATTATTAATAACACTAATGTACGCATGAAATAAAAATTATATTCAATCTTCTACTGTGTGTAGTAATCTATTACTAGTGTTGATGTTAGTAAGCAGATGTGTATAAACAAATAGATTAAAATGTATACTAATGTTACTTTTTGAATAATCTATGTATAATGATACATCTGGAATTCCACTTCTTAAATCTTCTATACAAATAGTATTATGTATAGGAACATAAGTACAAATATTTTTAATTTCTCTGCATAAATTTTAAACCAACATGATTCCACTTAGTTAAATTGAATCTTTTGCAAATCCTACAATGCAATTAAATAAATTGTTAAGTGTCAGTAAAAATAAAATGGTTAACATTTAGAGTATATAATTTAGCTTTATAAAAAAATATATTTAATACAGTTATTAAAAGGTTTAGCATATTTTCAATCATATTCTCACCCCCATCTGGATAAACACCAATAACGAATAGGTTTGTGTTAAATGTTGTACAAATAAGTATAGATTTTGTCAATATTACTATTTCAAAATAATTTGAGGCAGATGAGGATTCTCCGCAAAACGATAGCGCGTCCGATGGTCATTTAAAATTACGTAGTTATTAAAAATAGTTTTAACACAATATTTATAGCGTATGCCATAAATATACTGATCACTCCGCAAGAATGCTCATTCCTGATTCTATTCTGGTCTGTCTCGACTAAAAGTGTAGCTGGATTGGATGCTATGTGTACTTCACAAACTCGCATGTATTATTTTTATCGTGGACATCAGAAACCAAAAATTATAGTTTTATAGGACGTCCATGATCATAGTTTCGACATAATTTTTGACAACCATTAGTTCAACTTACTCGCTCCAATTTCTGAAAATATTGCCGCAAAAATATAACAGGATTTTCAGGTTTATTTAAACAAAGTTGGACGATGCAATCTTTTAATAACAATTGAACATTATGGCTTTGAATATAGCTTTCACATTGATGTAAACATTGCTCCTCCTCGATCGAATCCATTTCTCCAACAAAATATGACAATTTGTTTTTTTTTAAACACCAGTAGTATAAGATACGATCATAGGTTATTTGACTTATACAGCCTTGTAATTAGGAAAATTGTAATTTTTAAACTTTCTCTTAGTACGACATATATTTTTTTATGTCAAATTTATATGATGTTAAGAGTTGTACAATATGTCAAAATTGATAAATGTATCGTCCGTTAATATAATTTATCAATATTATTAGTCCGATTAATCGATCACTTTGTTTTTCTTGTCTTTTCCGTAGAGTAATCAAGCTTATGAATGTGTAAATTGGAATCGAAATAATGTGATTTTCTATTTCACATCTATACGATTTTGTGTACAATTAACTAGATTGGTAATCAAATTGAGTAATATAGAGGCAAATTGAAGGCTAATCTTATTATAGGAATTCAATTGCCAATTTATCGGTCTTTCAAATCGAGTAGTATAGATACCCTATTATATAATTTGTTGTAAATTCTGACACGAATACACAAAGAGGCACAATATCGGGGGTTAGACTGTTTCACTTATTTATTATCTGTATGGCGCATGAGCAGTGAGCAAACAAAAAAAAGTTTTATAGCCTATGAACCTCTGGGCTTCCATTTTTATTTGTGACAAAGATGGAAGCCGCAAGTGCAGAAACTGCAGATGCCGGCAATAAAAATCATCTTAAAAATGTACTATCAGAAACAGAAATCGGCAACTTACCAAATGAAGTTGCTGAAAAAATCAACACTTATATTGACCAAAAATTTGAGGAATACTTGACTTCCAAAGCCCTGCATGAGACTGGCAAATCCCAGCTCGGTAAGTGGCCGGCCTTTTGTTCATCATATTTCTTAATATTGAATGATAATATCATAATAATATGGAATACATAATTAAATAAAATTATGTCTGTGCATTACAAGCTCCTAAGCAGCGAGAATTTTACTAATACCGCGTCATGTTTGTTGGCTTGCCACCATAAAACGCGGTAGGTAAAAATTTAACGTACCTTCTTCTGTTTCTTTTCATTTTGGGAGTATTTTAAGAGAAGTCCTGGAACTGAATTGTATAATTTTTACTTATAAATAGTCGTAACTCTATAGCGCATGGTTTAGCACTTCAATAATTACTTGGAACCTGCGCACAAAACAGCTCAAATACCCCATTACTAAAACCTTAAATTGTACCTCTTATTGATAATTATCATCTATTATTCCCATTTATATTTCCTTTTATTACTTCACAATCATTTTTTTCATAATTTTAGCAAATAATACAAGTTTTTAACTAGTTGTTCCCATTATTTAGAGACTTTGGCACAAATAACAAGGCTATTTTTTTTTAAGTTACATACTGAAATGGTAAATATAAAGCCTATTACTGAGCCTCTACTGTCTGTCTATCTATCACAGGGCTAAAGCATTACAGTTAAACTTAATGTTTCATGATACTTATTGTATTCTTTCTTACAAGGAAACGTAATTTGGTTCTAATCTACTAACAAATTATTTCTTTATCCTCTATATACTCCGATGTTGAACTACTTTGACTGCACATTTGCTAAATACTTCAAGCTAGAAAACATAATGAGCGTTATCTAATACTCTTTACATTGAAGTCGAGCAAAAAATTAAATTTGTTGTATGGATGCCCCCTTAAATACTCCTTTTTAGGGTTCCATAGCCAAATGGCAAAAATCGGAACCCTTATAGATTTGTCATATCTGTCTGTCCATCTGTCCGTCTGTCACAGCCATTTTATTCGGAAACTATTAAGACTATAGAGTTGAAACTTGTTAGGTAAGTGTATTCTGTGAACCGCTTTACGAATTTGGTATAAAAATAGAAAATATATTAAATTTAAGGAGGGCTCCCCATACATTGAACTGAAAATGTTATACGTGTGGGGTATCTATAGAAATGTCTTTAAAAATAAGATTGAGATTTTCTAAAATGTTTTTTCTACAAGTCGATTTTTTGAGAGATAATCCCTTTCAAAGCGGTAAAATGAGTGCCCCCCCTCTAACTTTTAACTAAGAGTTAAAAATCTGCATATTTTGTAGAACATATTTTGTAGATGTTAAGAAAAACTTTCAACAAAAATTGGTTCCAACGAGATATGGTCGACAGTTTTTGAATTATAGCACTTTTTCAAAAACCGAATGACATAACTTTGTAATTCACACAAACACTATGAAAAACAAACTTATGTTGGTAGTTGGAAAATTGTTCAACTTTATTTTTTAATTTTTACAACAGAGCTATATTTTCTCTTCAAGATTTGTGAATGATAATACTACGGAACCCTTCGCCTGCGAGTCTGACTCGCACTTGGCAGATTTTTATTTCTGTTTTTGCTATTTGTTGTTATAGCGGCAACAGAAATACACCATCTGTGAAAAATTCAACTATCTAGCTATCACTGTTCATGGGATATAGCTAGGTGACAGACAGACATAGAATTCATAGTGTTAGGGTTCGGTTCCGTTCCATAAAAATAATCTATTTGATGGTTACAGAACCCTTGGTGTGCGAGTTCACTTGTTGATTAGAATTTTTGACATTTGAAATGCAATAAGATGTGTATTAAAATTAGTTTGATACAGTGAACTGCTTTGTTTATATTTAAGCTGGCTCTATAACTCTTGTTTTTGTGATCTAAATTTGTTTAATGATGATAAAAAATCAACTTATGACAAACAGAGGTTTAAAATGGCATTTAGGTTAATTATTGACAACAATACATAACAATGTAAAAGCTGCCAAGTTCCTTTTATTAGCTATAACAATGAACAATTCTATTTATGTACAGAATAATTAGCTGCTTTCTTTAAGCAATTTGATTAACATGGCAAGAGTTAATTCTTGGTAAATTATAGAAAAAAATAGCCAAGCGCATGTTAGACTCGCAGGCAAAGGGTTCTGTAGCGTTATCATTCACAAATCTTGAAAGAAAAGTATAGCTCTGTTGTAAAAATAATAATAATAACATAAGTTTGTTTTTCATAGTGTTTGTATGAAATACATTTTTTTTTGTGGATTATAAAAAAGTGCTATATCTCAAAAACTGTCAATAGTATCTTGTTCGAACCAATTTTCGTTAAAAGTTTTCCTTGACATGTACAACATATGTTTTCATCTAGATTTTTCACTCTCTTAGTTAAAAATATATAATATTTGGTGGTAATATTAAATGTAAAATTTTAGAGTTATTTCTAGAGTTTTAGTTCCATGTATGGGGACCCCCATAAATTTAATATATATTTTTTATTTTTATACATAATTTGGAAAGCGGTTAACAGAATACACTTACCTACCAAGTTTCAACTCTGTAGGCTTAATAGTTTCCGAATAACGTGGCTGTAACAGACATGACTAATCTATAAGGGTTTCGATTTTTGGCATTTGGGTACGGAACCCTAAAAAAGAAATTAACCTGTCATAACTTAATTGGGGCTTGCCAAGTGTTTAGCTTGTTGTAAGTAGCAAAACATTATTTCTACCCAACTACTGAAAAACAAAAAGGGTTAAGATATTATGGTTAAAGGGCTCACCTTTATGTATGTTCATGTGTTAATAACTTTTAAATTACTCAAAATAATTTTTCAAAAAAATAAAAATTAATAATACACTACAACAATGGTTATCAAATGAAAGAATATACAGTAATACCCCGCGTTACGCGACCCCGCTGTGCGCGGTTTCACTATAACGCGAAATTC
>DWNE01000042.1:0-44485 GCA_018249875.1 Cecropterus toxeus
TGGGTCCCGGGTTCGATTCCCGGCCAGACAGAAATATGAATGATGAGTTTCGATTTCTGTTCTGGGTCTGGGTGTGGTAACCGGCTCACTTTCATATAAAGGGCAAACGCATAAGTCCGAAAAAAACCACGTAATTTTTTGAATTCAAATAGTACCTAGTACCTACCCCTATTTTGGGTATATGAAGTTGCTTACAAATGTAAATAAATCAGGTGACTGCATGCTCGTTTGTTACTTCTATCTTATAACAACGTGTTAAAAGCGATGTATCTGGTTATAAAGTGCCCTAAAGTACGATTTTATGGGGTATTCTAACTTAGTATTCAGGGTTAGCAGCAGTGGCGTAGCGTGGGCTTACATCGCCCGGTGCGGAAGATGAACTTGCCACCCATTCACTAATTTTAGTCGGCAAAACAATGAAATATGACGACCAAAAAAACCGACAACATCTAACTTGACGACAAAAAAAAACACAATTCTAACTTCACGACCACAAAAAACAAGGTTGCCAAATCTTTTTTGCAGCCCCTCAAAATGTGCCGCCCGGGGCGCCCCCCCCCCCAAAATATTATTTTACATACAAGACGTTATCTATCGAAACAGTGTTGATCTTCATTCTTTATCGGCTATTATTTCCATATAATTTTGATTGTGTGCAAATAATAACATTTTAATTAGACACACATTTACCTATTCCCAGATAGCGGTAGGAGTGGGACTCATACTGAACAGCAAGTACGACGTGACGGACAAGAAGGAGATCTGCAAGGCGAACAACATCAACAACATGACTGTGGTGGGCGTGTTCCTCATCACCATTCTGAACGTGTTCATCACGTCGTTCAGCGGCGGCACGCGCATCGTCACCGCGACCGCTGTCTCCGCCATGACGGCTCCTGTTGTCCAAGCAGGATAATAATTATACTACCCGTAGTAGGAATATAATTTATACTACCTGCTCGCGCTAAGTTTGCCGCTGTCGATGTGACGTCAGACGTGTAGTAGCGTCAGCAAAAAATCATTGAGATTAATATCTTTTTTCACATATTACGGTATTAGGAATGAAGAAGTTTTATTTTATTAAAAAAAAAGTCACCATCTTTAACTCCATATAACGACAATCACTTCGTAAAGTCCTTTCTTTACCCATAGTTTTAATACGGAAAATAAAACAAATGAATATCGCGAAAACTGAGCAATATTAAGTTGCAGCATAAGTAATAATTTCACGCGTTTACCGCGATTACGTTACCTTCGATATTTTTAACACATTTAAGGGCGACTGAGTGGTGCGGTGTGGGGGGAGCCGCATTCCTCTGAACGGAAAACTTAGCGCGAACAGGTAATATACCCCTACTTCACCCTCGGACTGAAGACTGCCATACTACTACCATTGAAAGGTGGAAAATGTACTTTAAATTACCGGATAAGTACCACCGCCATGCTTCTCTCTACAGTGTCTCTAGTCTACGGTGAACCAGTTTAAGTGGAATGGAGTAGATGCCATCACTTTAGACCTCAGGAGTAGCATATTTATATTCATGCTGTTGTTATATTTTATCGCATAAAAATGCTTTGCTGTGCCGTAAGGCGTAAGGCTCAAAAGCCCTTATTTTTTCCTTTTTAGTCGGGGTGAAGTTGTGGGTAGATTTACTGTAATTCACTAGGGATATTACTAACTTGCACACACCCTAGCATGTTACAAAGTAACCAAATAAGGCTAATTAAAGATATACTTTAAGAATTTTATCAGTCATATACATCACATAATAAGCCACGCGAATTTTTTTTTAAGTATATAACGCACTTACCGACGGATTTTTCCGTTCGTAAGGTTGGTCAAGTGCAAATTGATGTCATGCGGGAGAATTCCGTACTTATATTCATTCACAATATAATTGTGTTATGTATTTTAACACCCACCGCTGTTTTTTAAAATTTACCAGTTGAAAACTAGCTACAACATATATACATATACATTACATTCTATAACATTTCAGAAGGGTACCCGTTATGGTTTAAATTATTAGCCCGGCAAGTAGAATAAACGTACGAACGATGTAGGTTTAGTAATAGGGTTCCTAATAGATCCAACTTAAGCTACATGATCAGAAATATAAAGTAAGTTACCGATTATAAAATATATTATTCGATACATTACAAATAACCACCAGACTGTAGCACCTAAGATATATTATAATTCTACATCTAAAAAAGTGTAACTCAATCCACACTACATTCACGGAGTAGTCCAGGCAAATTAGTCAAATAAGGGCATGAATCTCGGAATACGAACTAGTCGGCTAAAACTTTTGTGACACCTTTATTGAAAATTTAAAACTTGTTTTAATACCTAACTTTCTAAGTCTATGGCAGTGACTATATTGTTCCTTCTTTCATACCAATGACATATTTTTAGTGATTTAAGGACAATAAAATAAGCACCTCATCTGATATTTTCTATATTTTTATACGAAATACGAAATTATTATTTTTGTATGAATTCATGAATCTCAAGCTCAATTTTCATGGACCAATGATTCTCATTAAATTTAGATTTAATCGTTTTTTTATATTAAAATATTAAAAAATTAAAAATAACTTTAGTAGGTATTTAAAAAACTAAAATATTAAAAAGAAATTAAATGTCTCAGCCTGTTAAAAATAATTATTGCAATATTACGTTATCAATGTATGTAAGTGAAATTTCATTGGTTATGGTTTGAATTTGAAAAAAAATGGCCGAATTAATGAAAATAGTTTTAAAGGCACCAAACCAAAACCGTAAAAACATTTTAAATTTAAAGTTTGAATTCAAACCTGGGTGTAATTTGTATAGCAATACTTAACTGCCATAAACTCTCACATTATTATATTATAAATCTTTATTATAATTATATAAATTTGATAAGTGCACGTGGGCGCACATATAAAATAAACCCCAATAACGTCATTTTAGTGATTTTAGCTACTTGTTACTGCTTGACCACGAAACTCACTTTGCTTTGCAAGTTTTAGCATTGGCTGTTAAAAGTAAATGTATATGATCTTATAAGGTTACGAAACAACAGAAAGAGAAAATTCTACAGAAATCTAACAAAATTCGCTTAATGCTAACGCTTGCAAGGCCAAGCGGTAATAGACAATACAATGTTGCGAAGATTTTTTTAAATATTTTTTAGAGATGGCTTTACTTTTTTTATGGAATCTATCAAATATTATAATTATTGTCGAGAAGGCGGCTTATATTGCTATAATGTTTTCACTTGTCTATATTTTTAAATTTGTTTTAGTAACATTTTAAGCGTCCTGTGATTTTTTATGTTGTCGTATATTGTCTCTTCTCATACTTTGTTATAAACATTATCTGTCTTGCATTTATTATTTGTGTAAACAATATAATGAATATAATCTACATTATATAAACTTATAATATTATATATTAGATTTTTAAGGGTTCTTTGTGTTTATTAACCCTTTATGCTTCTGGTGCTAAGAAATTATCATAGCACCCATTTCTTCTGCAATGTAATTATTGTGTTCGAAGCTGTGTTATGCATACCATATACTTATCAATGATGCATACTACTGTTGGTAGTACACGTGTATTTGTGGAGTCGTTTGCATAATATGATATTGTATAGCAATATTACAAGGACAGTCACTTGTTAAATATTTTAAAGTGCCTTTAGTTTTTATTAAATTTGTACGTATAAGATGTAGTTTTTTCTTTTTGTTTTTCTAGTATAACGTCCTCAGCGAGCACTGAAAGTAAATTTCTGTAAATAAGAAAATTACACCTTAGAAGGGACGAATCAAGCGCGCATGTAAACGTTCCGTACCAGTTAGTAAAGATCAGGTTTAGGGTATGCACTTAGTTATTTCAGTTTTAATTTCAGCGAGTTCTAGCACATCTTACTATCACAGCTTCGTTCCTTCTCTCCTTTTGCATTTCATTCCTGGCTTTTATTTGTTTCAGATGGCTGTCAATCTTTAGTTAAGTAATGTCGTATAATACGAGGCTAATTATTACTGCTCTAATGTAATTATTTATTTAGAAATAACAAAATGTAAAATAAATTTACAAAGAAATAAGTATAAAAAAATATAAACGTATATATAGAAAGAAATAATACAAATATAAAGTTCCATTCATTGTCCTCCCTAGGATGTTCCCAGAATGCTGGCAACATTACCTCATTGAATAGCTAAGCTAATTCGTTGGCCGAAGTATGTGCCAGATTTCTGATCATTCGATGACTGATATCAAACGTTTGGACAGATTAACGAGCATGCAGTCCACCTGATGGGAAGTGGTTAATGCCGCCTATGGAGATCTGCAAGCCATTTCATATAGAACGGATTCTATCTGAAGTCGATCACAGATGCGTTGCTATTCCAGAAGACCAAGACGGTCTCCTTATATAGAGACGTCGTATGCCTATAAAGTTATATAACTCAAAACGGGATTTGGCAATAAAACGACAACATTGAGAATCCAAATGTATTGAATACAAAACAAATCTAATAAAATTGTCGGGTGGCAATTTCAAAATATTCTATTTGAATAATATATAAGAGAAAATATTCGCTGATCGCAGTCGGCCGAATCCTAGCGTTATTTCTAGACACCGAGACGCGCGCATCACTAGTTGCGAGGCCACTTGGGACAATTTACAATATCCACATACTATATTTGCGATAATTTAAACTCAAAAATATGATCGTCAAACCAGCTAACAAAGTTGTTATCGAGTCTACCATTATTTTTTTATTACTTCAAGATATTTTTTTTACTGTGATTAAAACATATTTATTTTGAAATTTGGTGAAATATTTATCGACCATTAACAATCTTGCATGCCTGTCGAGTTACAAAAACAATTAAATAGAAGAGCATACATTTAATACATTCGAATTGAGATATTGAGAATTTTCTCCTTTTTTGAAGTCGGTTAAAAATAGTAAATAATTGGAACAATATCACCGAAATGTCACTTTAACGTAAGTCTACAAGTCTTATGATGGTTCCATAATTAATTAGATGCACAAGTCAAACATATTGTGTTTGGAACGGCCATATTTAAGTTTTTAAAGATTATCTTACTCTTTTACTTTGCTTTAAAATCACGCTACGTTTTTATTCTTAGCATCCGTTACTACAGAATCAAATACTCTAACTAACAAGCGGGATTTTAATACTTCCCTTACAGTGAACAAAAAAACACACGACAGGCTAACCAAAATGAGCTTTGTGGCTGACAATCGTGTATTTAAAGCCAGATTTTATAAATTACCCTGAATGTGTTGTTATCGTCTGACCCTGGCCCATGCATGTCCATCCGCAACCAGTGTGCTCGCGCGTCCCCGCGACCGTGCCTACATCCTCTCATCTAACCTAATTACATACATAATAGAAAAGTACACACGAAATTGAATAAGCATTTTAATCAGTACAAATTTTATTGCTCCTTCTATTTATTGAAATAATCCCAAATAGAAAAAAATCAAACGCCTGAATAATTTACTTTGGTTAAATAAATCTGCTTATTCATCTTCCTGCGCTCAGCCAATTTACAATTAAATACTAAAAATCATTTGAAACATTTCATACAAACATTGCTTTCCACACAGACTTGCTGTTTACAACCGATCACCACGCGTTTGTGACAAACGGACAACTCAGAGATCGCATGAACCATGATACCGTTCCGATTCATAAAGCCATAGTAAAAGTAAATGAACAAAATACATTCAAAATAATATAAAAAAATCTATATATAGGAACAAATATTCTTTTTTTTTTTGGGAATAGAAAAAGTGTAGTCACCCTAGTTTTTGAAGCGTATTACATGAATACAGTGCCTTATACACGAGTGAGCATACGGAGCACATTAAGTGCCCTCCATTCTACATTATTATTTATTATTATGAAGACACTTTATTTTGCAGCGTCAGTTTATTGCATAATATCTAGACTTTTACATATTGTTTGTTATTATAATTATCAATTTTAATATGTAGGAGTGGTACTTTTATCTCTAGGTATAAATGAGATCTTGGTTTTGGAAACAGCAAAATAAATGTGTCTTCTTGGCATTGTTTTACAGCAGAATTAGCACAGCATATTATTGTATTACAAATATCGCTAACGAGATACATTTAATTACTAGCTAATTTCGTAAATGTAAGTTATTGAAATCAACGCAAGGTGCAATCAGAACTGCAAATGCAGTAAAAACTTAATGCTCTTTCGATAGAAAACTTCACCGTATTTTACACGCTCGTACTGCAATCGATAAAAAGCACTTTATTACGGTATATTTTATTTTACAAAGATAAATAAGGGACTACTGCTATTATATCTTCATTACGATTTGTATGGGGATCCGCGGCGGTAAATAATACATCCGCTCCGTATATAATCAGATAAATTATCAATAATTTTCATCTACACCTATCCAGACTAGGTAGACAAGGCGATAGTGGCAGTTCATTGTCAAACTATTCAATATTAAGATCAGAACACGAATCACGCGAAACACGTCCCCATGTACGGACAAATTCTGCCGGCTGGGTGCGATAGCCGTTACGCGAGGATGTATTACGTCACTTACAAATTAAATTACATGTATTATGTTTACATAGAATGTAGTAAATAGACGAGAGTTTATTGCATAAGTCAAATAGGACCTGATGTAGAGGGGGACTCCTTATTTTAATTTCCTTATAAGATGGTTACGTAAAAATGTCCGAATTTAGAATTGTAGTTAATTTAGGTACAAATTTCAAATACTACACGATATATTCATTACTTATTACTTGATAAAATAAAAATTGCTTAAATATTTTAGACACTGTAGATTTTTTTAACTGGATAACACGCAAATTCAAGTAGATGTAATAACCCGACACAAATGATCGGGTAAAGCGTTGAACACGTCACGTAATGCGAGACAACACACAAATTTAAATAGTTCCAAATTCAACGAATATACTCTACACTTTAAAACGATCAGATAATATCGAAAGATTGATTAAACAAGCTGGAAATACCATGTAAAGCTTCCCACAGGAAGTAGGGGCGTTCCAATTAAGACAGAAATTACAGTGTAAAGAGTCCCACAGGCAAGGACTTTGATATGTGACGTTGGTACATCCTCGCGTGGCGGCGGTAGTGGTGGCGGGTGGTGGAGGGTGGCTAGATGGCGTCGATGTCGACGTCGATGTCGTTGTCGTCTTCGGGCGCGCGCGGCGCCGCGGCGCTCACCACCGCCTTGATCGGCGTCGCCTTCGCGCGGTCGTCGTACTCGATCTGCGGACACAAGGACAATATTATTACATAGTACACGGTCATTGTAATTTTAGGAGGTTAGCCATGAAATCCGTCATATGAGGGGGGGCTGATGAAGAGTGGCTGTGTGACACAGAGCAGCCCCCTTGTCTAAGTTTATTGACGTCACATTTGAAAATATAATATATCGTTGTTTTGCATAAATAGCTCGCATAATTAAAAATTGTGGGTGATCGTAGCCAGCGTACCTCAATGTCCTCGCCGCTGCCGGCGTCGCTGGACTCCTCCTCATCGGCGTCCTGCAGCCAGTCGATGAAGGGCTGTGCGCGGCGCCGCACGTCAGCGACTAACTCCTTCGAGCCGTACTTGCGGGAAGGCTTAGCTGCCCACTCTAAGATAGTCTTCTCGTCCACGATGTCCAGGTCGTACAGCAACTGGAATCACAAATAAACGTTCTATTAATTATGCTTTGTCGTTTATGTACTGGCTCGTCTAAGCGTAATTGTCGTAGTGTATCTTGCCAAACATGTTTAGTCAAATGTAAAGCAATATACTGGACCTAACCTTTTATTGCCCATGTAATAAACAAGATGGTTAAAAGAAAATACAAAATATTACAAAGAAAACAGACAAACCCGCTGAATTTCTTGCCGGATCTTCTCAGTTGAGGTTCTTTTCCGATTCGGTGGTAGGGTAAAAAAAAATACTGTAAATGACAATTTGTAAGTGCCCCCGTAAGCCTATACGAAATAATGATAATTCATTTCGTAAGAATTAACGACATACAATTGATTTAGATTGGAATAGTCAGGGGCAGTGTCGTGCACACCTCAAATATGGTGGTAATCCTGAGTGGTGCCGGCTCCTCTGCCTTCTCACCTTGAGTATGGCGGGCACCTTCTGCAGCAGCGGCGCGTGCTGCGCGCACAGCGCGGTGAGCGCGTGCAGCGCGGCGCGCGGCGCGCGGGGCTCGGCGCGCGCCAGCCGCAGCAGCAGCGCGCGGTGCCGCTTCACGTCCGCCGCCAGCGACCCGCCGCGCACCAGCACCTCGAACACCACCAGCGGCGCCAGGTGCTTCACGTCCAACCTGCGGAGGGCCGCCGGACCGAACGTTATTGTATTGAGTGACCGAGAGCGTGCAGGTCATCACCAGGTGGCGGTCATTGGCCGTGAATAACTGTGGGCAACTTTATCAAATTCCAATAGCAAATGAGCATGCAGTCCATCTAATGAGAAGTGGTCATTACCGCTATGGCCATATAACAGCAACTTCATATAGAACGGAAATGTATAAATCAATTGCCAATATGAGTTAAGTTCATAAAGTATAATTATATTGAGTAATCAACGAGCATGCGAGCCATCTATTGGTGATCACTGCTACCCGTGGACAACTGTGAACAACTTGCTATTAGTAAATTGCGAATGTCACTGCCCTGTGCGAAACATTTTACAATGTAGTAGCTCCATCTGAAGTCATTAGCAAATCGAAAAATAAAATTGTCACATGTAAATCAACTAGCAACTATATCCGTTCACCGAAACGCAAACTATTTTACGCCTGATATATAAATGTGACGATGGTATATCCCCGATCCAACCGTACACGCTCTACCGCCTCATAAATAAATAAATGAAATATTTGGATATCAACTTCTACATTATTCTTTTCAAATTAATTGATATTTTACATTAAAATTATCACGATCCATTCACTAAATAACTTTTCAAACAACAAGCTAAAAATAGCTTTCCTCACAGAGTTAACAGGCGCACTTTTTAAAACTTTATTTTTTTAAGAACTCTCAAGTCGTATTTTTAACGATGTTTTCGTTGACGGACATAGCAAGTAATAATTAATTTGCAAAGACTGTAAGGAACCTAACCGGTCAGCTTCGTGCACGATATCACTGATAGCCTTGGAGCCGTCCACGTCGCCTGCATCCGCCTTCAGCTTCACGAAAGAGTAGAACAGATCCATGCGTTGCTTTTCGTTCTTCTCGCTGTCTTCGGACAGGGTCATGCTCTTGGCGCCCTCGGTGAGATCTGAAACGTTGCATAACAAGCCTTTAGTACTATTCAGTTTTAAAATCCGAACCGCTTGGCGGAGCAGTCACCGTACGGGTCTGACTCACAGTCGGTTCTGGGTTCGATCGCCGGCCAGACAGACATCCAAATGATAAATTAAGATTTCTGTTTTTGGTCTAGCTGTTTGTATATTCGTCTTTGTGTGTCCATGGCATCCACGACTCAGGAGAAAATCCTAGTGTTGGGCTATGAGTGTAGAAAGCGTTTATCGTTTAATTATCAGAACAAAGTAGTTTTTTTTTTTCGATTTAATTTCACGGAGAGCACACATACACATTCTGTTCTGGGTTTGGGTGTTTGTGTATTCATCTTTGTGTGTACATGGTACCTACGACATAGGAAAAAATCTAATGTGGGACTATGAGCGTAGAAAGCGTTTAGTTTTTTAATTTAGTCTAGGAGCCGGCGAAGCGCCTCACCCTGCATGCGCGCGCGCACGGCGGCCTCGCTGACGTCGACGGTCCAGTTGCCGTCGTCGTCGTCGTCCTCGTGCTTGTTCTTCTTCTTGCTGCGCGCGTGCGGCGTCGTCGGCGTCACGGGCGGCTCGCTCTCCTGTACAAAGTTATCATCGTTATCATATCAACAGCAGGGCCGTACAATTTTGCGTTAGCTTAGTTAATTAGCTAGCGGCTTAACCGGTTAACCTGGGCTTAGATCAACTAATTAGCTAACAGCTAATTGGTCGTTTTTTAAAATATTTTATTAATTATATTCACATAGATGTTGAAAAATCAATTTACAAATAAAACGAAAATAAACTGCTAGTCAATTAACTAAGCAAAATTGTATAGCCCAGTGTCATAAATAGGCTAAGATGAGACAGTATTGCAAGGTGGTGAAACATGTGATTCGACAGCAGTTCTTGCAATTCGGTGGAAGGATGTAGTTGCCGACTCACTTTCGTAAGAGGCGACAATTTTAATTAGAAATAGCAACACATCTGTGATTGACTTCAGGTTCTACCTGTTCTCTATTCTACATAAAGTTGCTAACAGACATCCATGGGCAGTAGTGGCTACTTATAGTCTTAATAAAATTCTCTCTTCGCTGCTTCAATCCTCTAAATAAAAATAAAACGATTTTTTTTCTTCGTTTGTCAATGATACAAATCGATATACATTTTTGTTCTGTTTGGTTGTTGCACAGAACTTAAGCCATATCTTTCAGAGACAGACTTTCAAATTACAAAATTACAATACACCTGTCCAAAACAAAAAAAACATACTATTATACATATTAAACTCAAACCGAGACCTCCACAGCGTCGAAGAACAATCTTCATACTAGCACTTACATTCTTAGAATCATGATTGTCCCCGTCATGGTTGCCGTTGGCCGCTTGTCCGGACCGCTTGGAACGCTTACCGCGATTGCCTTCCGTTAGCGACGAACCCTTAAACAATATATATTTTCTTTTAACATACAAGCTAAATAATGCACCCAATCGCTCTATCACGCTCCAGGCATCCCATTTTTTCGTTCCAATACAGTACCCCGAATCCATGTAGCACGGAGGAAAACCACCAAAGCTTTATTTATTTATAGAACAAAATCCACAGCAATTACATAAAAGACAAATGTATCATATCAGCTTCACTTGACTGCATTTACGGACTTACATTTTATAAAGTACATCAAATGCTAAGTAAGCACATTGATGTACATGTGTGTGTGTCTATGTGTGTGTGTGTGTATGGTTATAATGTAATATATAATGAATATAATACATATATAAGTATAATGTAATAACAAGTTTATTGGGAAAAATCCCATATAAATTGATGAAGCTCCCAAAACATCTCTTAAGTGATTTGAACAAGGAAATACCATGTTAGATGGAAGTATCAGATAGAATACCTGCGTGCTAGGGTCGGCAGCCGGCGGATTCTTCAGTATAAAGGTGTTGAGCTTGTGGTTGAAGTCGAGCTGTCCGTGGTAGCCGCACGCCTTGCAGCCCTGCGAGATGGTGTTCCTCTTCGTGGACACTATCAGCTCAGTCTCCGGGTTGTCGCACTCCGGGCAAAGAACGAACTTGCGGATGAAACTGTACATATACAATTTCATTATATTAATCACCGAAATGGTTGTAATTCTTACAGTTGGGGAGGACAACCGCCACAGCTATTTGCCAAGTGGTAAAATGTTAGGGTGAGTCTGGTGATCCACGGGATGTACTACCGCCACACTTATTTTTAACTTGAAGTTATTATTTTGTTTGAGAAGTAGTGTGTGGTTGTCGGCTCACTTTCTTATGAGGCGATCACCTTAGCCGCGGCAGTAGTAACGTAACAGCGATTAACTTCAGATAGAACGACTGTGCTATATGAATTTGCTTGCTGCTGTAAGCAACTTTATATAGCACAGACGTTCCATGACCGGAAGTGACAACACACGTTTGCTAATTCAACTTTATAAAAAAAATCTTATTTTGATCCCAGACTATGGTTATTTTGGTCCGATGGTTGTGTAAGAAGAACGTGCCTTCGTAAGCTTATCCAAAATGAAGAAATTTCATTTTCGGTCTTTTTTCAGGAGTTCAGAGTTTGAGTTGCAGCCAGCTGTACTAATGTGAATTTAGTTGTTTTTTTATGTTATAGAAAAAGCAAGCGAGCGTCCAGTCCATCCTATGGCTAGTAAGTAGACATAATCACGAATGTCGACCGTAAGGTCACAAACAATGTCCGGAATTCATATTATATTTTACATCAAACTTTCCCTCGTAGCTCCACCCACACAAATATTAAAAGCAGGATAATGTTCTGATTTCATGCAAATGATCCGTTAATAGAAATAGTAGTACAGAACTATTTTTTTTATTTAAATATAATTTATTAAAATGAAATTCATGCCTCGACAGAACCATCATATTTTATTCTTGCTTACAACATCTATCAAAGCAAGAGAAAATAATATGGCGCTTTCATGCTTAAAAAAACTAATCTATAATAATATTTTTTTACGTCAACGGCGTGTTTAATTACTGTTCATACCTATCCAAGATTTTACGTTATAATAGGCTGTATTTATTAAATACAGAACATGTTTAATGCCTTAATGACCGATAATAATCAAAAGAAAAAATTAAACAGACTACAGAAAGCACCAGCAAGTAGTCAAAGACAATAAATTACGTAGTCTATGTATAGATTTATACACAATAGTTATGTATAAAATATATAAATTGAATCTCGATAATATGTCCTATTCTTATTCAACAGCAACCGTGTTGATAATAACTCACCCATCAAGCAGATCCTGCAATTTGGCGGAGTCATGGCTTCCGTTGACAATGAAGCGCTCGTTCTTGAAGTCGAACTGGGTCTGCGCGCCCAGCTCGCACCCGAAGTACTTGGTGGGATCTGAAATATTTCAATATCATGTATTCACATAGCAAATATAGTTATCTCATGCCTAATTCAAGTGTGAAATAGTCCTTACCTTTAGCTGAAAGGGTGTGGAAGCCGGTTGGCTTAAATATGAGGCGACCATCTTAGTCCTGAAGATTGACAGGCAACCAAACCCTTCCACCGAAACGCAAAAACTGGCAATACACTAGAATTACATATGGTGCTGCTACCACCCCGATCGAACCAAATTCATTCTCTCACCCAGAAATTACCAGCTTATTATGTTCAGTAATAAAAATTAACTTGCTGAGATGAGTCTGATGAGACCCCAGAAAAAAATATAGGAAAAAGTGTTATAAATCCAGATAAAATTGACCCATTTTATATTTCAGAATTCTACCTCTAGTTATAATTCTTGCATACCTCTCGTTTGTAGCGCAACGAATCACCAGTGTTACGTTTAGTGTACGTATTTACGATCCTCGCAATAATTTCGACGTTAGCGAGTTTTATTGCACCGCTGGGAGAACGCGACCAAAGTGTTTATTGACGTATAAAGTCCTCGCGAATCAAATACAAATGGATTCCATTTGGAAAAGCAATAGGGTGAGAAATAAACTCGCTCATGGAAATGTTTATCGAAAATTGGAATCATTGCAACCTATTCGCCGTATAAACTAACTTTTTTCTATCCAGCATCATGAGATGTAGATGTCAGAATATGAATTTCACTTGACAATTCCATCAGATCGATGAGCGAGCATATGTGGAAGTTTATGCGTATGCTACAGCATCGGGTAGCAATAAGCGGATTCAAATTGAAAATAAATTGAAGACGAGTAAAGCCGCTTAAGGGAATACAATCACAACTTCTTATCGCAATAAAAACATCTCTTTCTTTATAATACTTTCTACGTTCTTATACAGATCTTATATAAATACTTTTTTATTACTAGTAGCGTCGGGACAATTTTATTCCATTATATCTTGTTATAAAAAATTGTATACTGATTTCGTAAAACACTTTATTATTAGGACTTGTATGTTTTTAGCAACTATCCCATAAAAAAATATGTTATATCGAATTTACTAGCCAATTTAAAATTTTGCTCGAAGGACTGACAATCAATTATAATATTATGAAGCGTTATCGTATGCGCCTATCTAAAAAATTCAGGGCAACTTTCAACCAGGCGTACCCCGAAGAAGACAGTGAATCACAGCTGGACGATTACCAGGGCAGGGAATTGATCTGTATATAGTCTGGGTAGTGTCTATTAAGGTAGGCGGTAGACTTAGTGTAAACTCATAAGCAGATACTGATGCGTCGTCCACAACCAATTATTATTCAACTGCTGAGCACTGATATCCTAAATGGTTACCCAGTTTAAATAAAATATAGGTTGTTCTTTAAGAACATTAGACATTGAATTGGTCGCAGATGCACGGGGCGTTTAGCCAGTTTACATCGACAAAATGCACTGAATTTTGAGATCATTTTTTATGGAACTCCTCACAGGTTTTTTTATCAGATGAGGTAGCAAACGAGCATCCAAAGCACGTGGTAGTTAGTGATTACTGTCGCCCATGGACATCTGGAAGCAACTTCATGTGAAACAGACGTTCACATGAAGACGATCGCAGATGTGTTGCTACTAGCGAGGACAACATGGTCGTCTCGTATATGAGTATACCGCAAGCTAACCCTTCCACCCTCCCAAATAGGTGTGGCGGTGGTATCTCCCCGGTCGATCTATCTATGTATCTGATAATCTTCCACGACTTTTTCACTCCTAAACCTAGTGACAAATCCAACTCACAGGTAGCCGGTCTGCCGAGAGCCTTGGCCACTTCGGGCATGTTCACGATGACAGTCTTGATGCCGTTGCCCTTGCCCTCCACCTTGGCGCAGATGCGAGGCATCTTGTATCTGTAGAACGCGTCCGCGACATTTCGGTTCACGTTCACGGACCCCATGGCGGCTGTTTCAAACAAACGAAGACATTAATTCACGGTAAAAGAAAAGTAAAATAAATAAATATAAAAAAAGTGTACGTGTGTAGTATTAATAATAATAATAATAGATAACAATAGACTGAGAATATATGAAATCCTTTGTAATATTATATCTTATTCTCTTTAATCCTATAACATTTATATGATTGATTCTTGGCCGTGACGAATTTTCGTTTCGAGTATGCATCCCATTTAATGGTGAATGGGCAGTGTGCATGGATATTTCCAACCAGCTCTGAATTTTACGATGTGGTTAAACCAAATGAAGTTTGACCGAAGAAGTACCACCGCCACACCTGTTTTTAGCGTGAAGCAGTTCTTGCGTGAGGTGGCAGGGTGTGGTCGCCGGCTTACTTATACATGTGGCTACGCATCTGTGAGCCATTTCAGATAGAACCCCTGTTCTATATGAAGTTGCTTACAGATGCCCATGCTGCACGCTCATTTGCTACTTTATTTTATAAAATAAAACATGGAAAAGGGGTTCCTGAAGTGAATCATAAGTCAATCAATAAAATGGTCGCCTCGTGTTTAAATTAGCCGACATATACACCCTTTCTACGAAACGCATGAACGGCTTCACGCTAGAAATAGGTGTGACGGTAATACTGCCCCCAAACCGCACTGATTCTACTACCATTAAATAAATATTATTATAATGAACAAAACAATATGTAGGTACATTTTTTAAACAGCTTGGCAAAATCTATTCGTCACCTATAAAAAAAATTACTGACTGCGTCACGAGCATAGTGATACCTGATAATATTCCTGGTACTGGTGTTAATGTCGCTGGTGCTGTTAATGTCGGTGCTGGTTGGCTGTTGCTGTGCTACTTCTGCTGTGCTCACGGTGAAATTTACAACTAACTAATTATTCCAGGGGTGGTTTCTTTTTGACACTGGATCTGGAAGAAGAAAACGTAAGCCTTAAACTGTTAAGTTATTGGAGAAACTTTTCATGATATTGCTTAAAGTATAATTTTGTGTATAATGACGAAACTCTGTGTGGGTAATATCAAACCCAGGGATAGAACAGTACATCGAGAACTCCAGGCCCAAATTGTGCTGAATATTTTCTAGATTCGTAGAGTAATTGAACGCCTTCTTATTTTACCTATTGGTATTTACTATGTTTTTGTCATTTTGTTTTTACAAATAAAATGTAATGTTTTCAAACACTAGTCGTGCGGTATTATTATATATTATTACATATAGCTTTTACGATGAATGAAAATTACTAAAATGCAGTGCGATAAAGTCCTATGAATTATTCCTCGTATATTAACCTCTATGCGAGAAGCGGGTGAATTCATTCGGTGTGAACGGCATGAGATAAAAAGTAAAATATGTTGATAAAATAATGATTGCGGGTTGCAGAATTTAATTCTATCTTTGGACATGATTATTCAATGCGATGTGCATTATTTTAATCATCCATTATCTTCAGATTCAGTGAGATGTATAAAATATCCTCCTCTAAAATTCAGCGAATTAAATTTAGACTAATATTGCGGAAAAAACTAAGATTTATCCATGTGATGCGACGGATGGTGGTCAGTAGGCCGGCAAGGAATGAGTGGCCTCTCATTCCTTGCCGGCCGACACCGTCGCAGGCCCGGCGACTCACCGAGCGCGTGCGGCGCGTCGCGGAGCGAGGGCGGCGCGGGGGGTGGCAGCTAGCGGGGCGGCATGCGGGGGGGCTCCCGCGGCGCGCGCCAGTCACGTCTGCCGCAGCGGCAGCAGCTTCCTGTGCCTGTTACTGCAAAATTTTGATCTTGTTCTGCAACACACACAACACCGACACGCTACTTTGCCACCGTTCGTCAATCGTCACGTCGCATCGCTGTCGCCCCGACTAGGATTGCCAGGATAGTCAAACCTAGTAGCCGGACAGGCTAGCCAGTTTGGACATTTGGTTGAAAAGGCCGGACACCTTAAATTTTATTAAGGTTTTCGCGTCGCAGTATTAATACCACATATGGGTGGACGAGCGCGACTTCGCTCGACGTTCGCATGCCCGCAAATTGCGCTTTTGGAGTTCGAGGTAACTAAAAAGTTTTGCAAAGACCGGACACCGCTTAAGTAGGACGGGCACACATTTAAAAAAAGTCTAGCTATGTCCGGCTTTATCCGGACGGCTGGCAATATTAGCATCTAATACTAGCAATACTAGCTTCAGGACGTCCAGCTAAGGCTGCAATAGCGTTTTTTGGACGTTCTTACTGTTTAATATGCGTTTAAAAAAATTGCCATACTTTTTTATATAGTTGAATCAGAGTTTGATTTCAGTAACCATCTCTATATTGTTTTGTTAAATATTCTGTTTAATTTAGGCTTATTTCGTTCTAATTATTCGTCGATATAGAAGTTTTAAGAATACAAGACACATCGGGCCTGGAGTTCCATAAGTTCAAAGTAATGTTTTCCTCACACTAACTGTTAAAATAAACTGCATTTGGCCAATCTAAATACATGAGGGCAGAATGGTTTGGACGGAATTGGCTTTAGGTGTTAGAAAGGTGCATACCAGCCTTCTGAATTTAATAATTTAGTCGACATCTATACAATCGATTGAAAAAAATGGCAATCCTTTCTAATACTAGATCATCGAAAAAATATACTTCCACTTTTTTATAACTAAAATAAGAGGAAGCATTTTATAGTCAGTGGCACATTGCCATTAGATACATAAAAAACGAATAATTTACTCAAAAACGACACTACCCATTTCATAGACTAATCATCGTCATCCATGAGAATATTGAGTTATGCTAGTCTAGGGCTCTATGCCGACACCACGAGTCTAGCTCTAAGCTCTGCACGACATTCACCTCCTCGCAGTGTTGCTGGCTATGTGAAGCGTCATGCACGCTCGTCGGCAGGCGGCCGTCCCTGTCGCACCAACGCACCGACTACACTCCTCGCACTGTACTGTTGTATCTGCAACAAAGTTTAGATTGACGATCGGCAAGTTAAAAAAATATCCACGTACAATGCAGTAGGCTGGAGCAAAATTCAATTAATTTAATAATCGCTTCCCTGGAAATGTAAATACTGCAAGTTGGCGACAAAAAATAGGACGCCTGGAGCGGCCGCTCTATGAAAACATTATTTCAAGTATATTAGACAATATTTAGGGGTCCGAGCAGGGTTAGAACATCTGTTGCCGACCGCTGGTTAAGATGCTCGGCTATAAACGATGAAACTATTTAATTAAACGGTGAACTAATTTGGTTAGGTGGGTTGTCTCTGGTTGGGAATTGTACTGGCAATCTAGAAACTGAAGCTCTTTGAATTAACGGTTTAGACATATCTTCACTGTGTGGGGTTACCTACATACATCTACTTTAAAAATTAAACGTAAGAGAAAAACTCTTCCTCCGAACGGTTTTGATCCGAAAATCGAGCCCCAATTTTAAGTGTTCAGTCATCATTGAATTCACAAAAAACCCTTGAAATACCACATACACTAGTATAATACCAAGTACCCTTCCACTAATCTATACGATGTTACTATAATACAATAGAATTAAAGTAAGATTTTTTAATTATAATACAATTTATATTTGCCATTCAGGTGAAATTATACTACCTCATTTATGCTGGCAAATATTGTTTAACATTACAAAAAACAGATAAAAAACAAACAATATCTAGAGCGGAGCAAAGCTCAATTAATCTCGCTATCAAAGTGACGTTAGCAAGCGCAATATGTCATAATGTCACCATGTCACGCTCGTCTTGTCATCTAGAACTTTGTTGAGCCAAATAACATTGTCATAATCTGCCCCCCCCCCTCCCCCTAAAATTCTTGACTTGTCCCTATAGAGAATCCTGGCGACGCCCTTGGTACCGTCCATAATAAAGATGGGAGGAAAGACCCGAGCCGTTGCGGGAAGGGTGTCGTTGGGAATGGAAGCGTCAACGTAGAGTGTTAAACACAAATGTGTCCGTTCTTACGAACGTGCCACGAAATTACGATGCAAATTATGGCAAACTTTGCTCAACGCTGACTGACGCATGTAGCGAACGCCAAGTGAATGTTACATGTACGTAGCACGTTTCCGTTTTCGCTTTCGGCCATACCTTATAAACTCGTACTAGACTCTGATAATGAAATAAAACATACATCGTTTTAAGAGCCTCGGTGAAGCTCGCTGCTGTCCGGCTGTCTCACTGTTGTACATAACTCCGCAGAAATAATTGTTCAAGTTGTTCAACGAGTTATCACTATATACTACAGTCACTACAGTTCTGAAGCAAATATTGTCATTGGGACAACCGTTATGATCTCATAAGGACCAGGGGGCGATCAAGCGTAAACGTACTTCATGCATCGAGTCCCACACAACCACAATGGTGATTCATCATTCACTATATGCCATTAATAGATATGTACATTTCGTAACGCATCCATACAGAATTACATACATAAATAATAAGAGCAAGGAGGAGTTGTAGTTTAGTCCAGTTTCCAGTCTTACCCGGATAATGTTGAATTAAATTTAACTCAATTAATTAATTTTTAACACATTTATGATCCCATTTTCATATTAAGGAATGACATGTATGGTCATGAAATATACGTTGCGTATTGGTGCTAATAAGTTTTTACATAAAATTTTCTGTCTAACTGCATTTTTAGGACACCATAAGTACTAGAGAGTTAACACCCCTTGTAGACTAATATCCAACTGCAGGTAAAAAATATCCGCTAAACTAATGGTATGAAAATACGAAATACAACCGAAACGGGCTTAAACGAGTTGTAAAACAAACTTACGAGCCAGATTTTATCTCGGCGCTATTGCCCGAGGTTGAGCGAAAGGAGTCACGGCGATCCAACTTCAGCAAAAAAACGAAGCTAAAAAAATGCTAGTTGACAATTCGCAAATCCAAAACATTACACACAGCGGTCTCTCGCATAACGTGAACGACACGTGTCCACACAACTTTAACCCAAAATATTTCTACGCCAAGAGCGATTCTACCATGCGAGAAATTGCAAAATCCGCACACACGTTGACAACGCAGAGTCCTTGAATCCTTGAACCGCGATTGGTCAATGGGCCCTAGATGGACGCACACATTCGAACAGGTGCGTCGTAAAATTTCATAACGTTCATTTCTAGTGTACGGAGTACATTGATGATTTACGAGCTTCCGGCAAGTATACTGCGTCGCGCCGCTAGTAATGTATACAGTGCAGAGAGTTGAGAGGAACGTTCCGCAGTAAAGGTCACGGTTATAGCCGGCCGCCAATCATACGCGATTCGTCACGGTGTTACTGCTTCGTCGTAGTAAATGTAAACATTAATTTTAGCCGATACGAAAATAGGAAATGTCTAGGTAGGTTTGTGGGTTTATGGTAAGTCCATAATATCCACACGTTTAAGAGCAGCATTTAGAAAAAAGCTGTGGCCTTCTAGCGAATTTTGAATGTACTCTAAATCTATGTTATTAAATTGTAAATTGTGACGTTGCACGAACAAACAATTTAAATTTGTAAGTAAAATAACATAACATGCTACTATCTATCAAAGTAGTATTTATTTATTTATTAGGAAAAGTTAGAACCAGTTGAGACATTTTAAACATAACATTAAACAAAAAAAGAAAGCCAAATAAAATATTATTTTTTCTATTGCACTATGTTTAAACCAGCGTATCGTCTGTGTGAAAACAAAGAGATTTTCCATTGAAAGCGATAAAAATATCGCAGTGAACAATATAGTGCTGTAGAAACGGAGCAAAACGACAACAATAGCGTCGGCCATCGCCACAGTGCGGTCGATGCAGGCGTCGGGTTACGGGCGGCGGCGCGACGCTACCATTGTACCGGTCAAGCCTCGCTTTGCCAGCTGTCCCGTTTTTCAGGGGACAGTGGACGCGTCCCGACTTACACCTGATCAGGTTATTTATTAAAAAATATTATTCAAATAAAAATGAAATGCAGATTTACTAAATCACTAGTAATACTGGTTCCGAAACGCAATTATAAAAATATGTCTTTATTTTGTTGTCTTTGGAAAACTTACATTTAGTATATAGTAGTCAGCTAAAGTAACACAATGATAGCGATTTATAAGTTTCCACGTATAAAACTTCATGGTCTTCAACTAAATCCCGAACAGCTTTGTCTTAAATATAGTTCGTTCCCAGGACTAATTTTATCGCAGCTAAGGAGAGAGCAAAAGGTCAAAAATTCATAGCTCCTTAAATTAATTAAAGTAATTAGAAGACTTAGAGAGAAGAATAAAATAACTTATAACAACCCAACTTATCAGACGCACTATTTATTGAAAAATATAAATTATGTATAAAAAATACTATTACTTGTTACTAACGATTCGAAAGTAGCCCCCGTAAACAACAAGATCCCACGTCACTAAAATAAACCAGTGACCAATATGAACTGAATATAATATCAATACCTTCACGTATTTCAAAGTAAATAAAAATACACGAGGCTCTATCGACCGATTAGCCCTTCTTGAATGCAAAGTACCGTAAAATGATGGTGAGCTTGCTCAATGTAGCATACAATAATTCCTCAATTAGAATAAATTGAAACACATGAAAAAAGGAAACATGACCATTCACGCTCTCAAATTACCTTATTACACTGTATTTTTTTAATATAACACAGAATTAATGATATCTACACACGAGTCTAGCTAGGTAACATTTAACTTTTCAAAAGTATCATGTATTATTTTTAGTAGCATTAAAAAAATCCTTATAAATCATGCTCCAATTAGGGGAAGGATCAAAGACCGCAATGCTGCAACTGCAAGAGCGTCAGAAATATTGCATAGGAAACATTTCGCTCCTGCGGCAGATGACTTAAAAGTAGCAAAGCCGATAAATCCTCTGGCGTGAAGTGAACTTTAAATTTGATCAACGTATGTATTTCTTGCAGAAACTATAAACTCGCATGTAAACATCTGTCGTAAAATCAACACCGATGCTATCCACAAACAGTTTAAAGGTAATAATCATGTGAATTGTGACGACCGTTTTACGACCATAGACGATCATGTGTTAAAGTTAAACATTTTTATAATAAACCTATTGCTATATTATTTCTAGGCCATATAATTCATTTTAATTTGCCTATTTCTATTTGAATTGGTTCTATGTATTACAAACACATCTATAATCATATTTGTACAATGTATTGTTACATTGAAACCAACGAATTCGTATTCATGAGCATACAACAAACCGGAGTAAGAACTTATGACAACCAATAATCTTCACGAGTACAATCTATTCTAAATATGCAAATAATTGATCGCTGAGAATCTAAACAGACAGAAGTCTCCTTAAAGTTCATTAAAGTAAGAATGGATGTAAAGTATGATACCCTAAGCATATGACCACTTAGTCATCTAAGATCATAATGCCTTATGCAAGAATTAGAACCTAAGATAATTATGATCACAGGTCCGGTTCGTGATAATGGCAGCGAGATATCATTGATGACTTCTGGTCTAGTGCGTAGAAGTAGCGGATGCGGGAGAACGACCGTCAGTCACAATCTACGAGCTGTTTACGAGGCATACTAATTTTATAAAATTACCCGTTTTTTTTTCTTAAGTAACAATATTAGTTTTGTTCAGGGCGTAATTATTAATTGAAAAAATTTGGCAGAAATAAACAACTGTCCGTTTACAATTATACGACTAGAAATCTTATCATACATATAAGAGTAAATACGTATAAATATTATGTTGTATGCATAATATTACTAAATAGAAAATGGCAGATGATAACTAACGTTGAGCAGACTTGTCTACTTTGTCTACTTTTACATAATCAAATTTGTAATACAAAAGATGACGAAACTTGAACGAAAACATTTCCTCTCAATATATACAATGTAAGAAATGTATATACTGCAAGAAACATTTTCTAAACGGAATGAATCGAATATGGCAATCCCAGATTCCCGATTTCCAAAAGGAGTCGTCAAGTAAATAAAAAAGAAAGTTAAAACGATAAAGCGAAATGCCCCACTTCAAAGCATGTTGTGATCAACTAGAGGTTCATTACTAGTGGCAAAGAACAAAACGAGTTTAATATTGCATGCGGGTCGGACGCCGATTCAGATTCCGTAACGCGATACTGGCATACACGTTACGCGATACAATGACGAGGTTGTCGATACACCGGCGCAATGAATACGGATGACGATCCGACAGGAAATTATGATTAACAATAGTAAACAAACAATGTTAGTACTCGGTGAAACATAAATATTATTAACGCTTAAATTGCTCACATCGACAACGGAGCAACATTGTTCGTTCTGATGAGTTTGCATGTTTATCGTGAGATTTACAACAATGCAAACATTGTAATAAAACAGTTCAAAATACTATATTTGAGCTTCTTTTTGTAATGCATACTTTCAAATGACAAAGGAAAAACACTGTAACATTAAAACATCATACGAATTATAGCGTCGTTAAACAGAGCAATTGACTTAGCGTATTTCAGCTTTTATAGGACCTTAAATGAAAAAAAAATTAAATCATCTTGATCTTATGTGGAAATTTGTGGCATTATGTGGAAATAACCTAACCTAACCACAGTGACATTCGATTTTACTTTGTTAACAAATACTGCCATTTCTTATAGAATTCGCCAACAATAAGACTAACCCATTAACAAAGTTGAACTCGCTAAAAGTATTGCGAGATATAACTACAGAATGTAATATCGGAATCAAAATGAATGAGACGTCATATAAAGAATAATTGATGCCGTTTGCTGACATTGCATTCGATAAAATTCGTTTTATAAAAAATGACGAATATTTTGAAATATAATGTGAAAAAAAGATTGAAGTAATATATTCCTAAAACTATTTCAGAAAACATAAAAGATACAACAAAGGATCAATTGAGATGGTCAGATTATAAATACAAGTAACTTTATAGGTATGGAACATTCACGAGCCGCGAAGTGACTAAATGCTTGCATATGTGACCGTTACATGGGCCGGTCCGATGTACCTAAGGCTGAAAGGCTTCGCAGGACGAGGACGATCGGCGAGGATGCAGGGGGGATGACGGCTGCGGCGGGAGTGCGGTAACCGCGCATGCGACGCGGTATCGATTCGAAAGCCAGCCGGCAGAGCTTTCTAGACCGACTAGAGGGGTAAATTTATAAATTTTACACTATGCACTTGTTAATATTGAACGTTCGGTTTTGGTAACCATTTGGCTTGTATAGCCTATAAAATATCATGACTCGTTGCGAATGTCTAAATATTTTTGGAAACCAATTAAAGTCTAGCGGCAATGAAATTAGTTGACAAGTTAATGAATTTATTATTTGTGGTGCAACAATGATTTTATGCGTATTTCATCACCGATTCTGTTATTTTAGGAATTTAAATTATATTATTTCATTAGTTATTAAACTCATCAATCAAAAACACGAAAAACTTTAAAACAACAAGTCAGTGAAACTCACAAATCACTCGTGTCATTATAAATACGAAAGAACTAACCTACTAAGAACAATAAATCAGCATCATACCTTGTCACACATTGTATGTTACTTTTTATCTTTCATAACATGAGAAAGAACAAAGAAATCTAGGGTTAACCCAAGCTAGAAAATATAGAAAAAGAAAAACGATAAATCAGAAAATGAAGACGAAGGGGAAAAGAAAAGTATTGCCATTACCGAAATAATACCCGAAGTGAAACAAAAGAATACGCCATTATCGACAAAAGCTTAGAAAGAAGCTTTTCTCTCAAACTTTTTCAAGTTTAATCAGTAAAAATGTTCCGGAGAAGCCGGTGAAATGATTGAAATCGCTTTTGTATCTCTCATTTTTCTTCGTAATGCGATTAACTTTTGTGCTAAAAATTTTGCGGCAAACAAAGAAGTACGCAATGAAATTTGGCAAACGTCACAAGTTAACTTAAATTGCTTTTTTAAGAAAAATCTCCCACTGAATAAAGGGAAATTTTACTACCAATCTCCAATGTTATAAGATCAAGATAGAAAAAATATTTCCTATCCTCAAGAGAGAAAAAATATTTCCTATCCTATGCCTTTTCTAAATCGTACTAAAATAGATATGTATAGGGCGGATAGCGTATAAGTTGTATAATAAAAGCCTCTTTGTCTACGAGCGGATGGCTTCAACAGCCACTCTGAGCCGAGTGGCAACCTCGGTGTCGAGGTTTAGTTTTGGCCTTTATCACGCCATGACACGAGTGTTGAGATGTTGGTAAAGCTGCCGCAGTTCGAGATATATTCGCTATTTTATTTTAAATCTTTTTACTAGTGTTTCAATTTTTAATTTAATCTAATTAATTACAATGCATTTATAACGCTTTCAACACTTTAAGCTTAAAGCACTAGGATATTCTCCAGTAGCGTGGATACCGTGGACACAAAGACGAAAACACAAATACCTAGAACAAATCAAAGAAGATCAAAGCCGTATTTGGAAGAATTAAATTTAAAATCGATCACTTCCTGGACTTTATCTCAAATCTTTTACTAATCTAAACTAACAGGGATTTTAGTTGTAATATCTCCCCTGTGTAACTGTGGGTGTTTTCCAAATTTCCCACGTGCATCAGTGGGCGCCAAGCGCCGAAGAGATTGCATCGCTAGATCGATCGATAAGACGCATTGAAGATGCGCATCGCGTTCAGATTCACGTGTTCAGATCTTTCGGCCAGTGACCTCTGCAACTTGGGAAAATTTATTGCAAAATATGATAAGAATGGAAACATAGTAGGTGCCGTCGTTTTTCGACTGCGGCGGCATTACTGTGACGTATCTCCCTAAAAACGGCCCTGTTAAGTACTACGGTACTTAACACGGCCGTTTTAACTTAACGGTACTACGGTGGTTTGAAGTGTGGTAAGAAACATATACTTCACCGAGGCGTTCTAACTTAGTCTTTAAGGGTAGCAACACATTTGTAGCGCACCTCGGATATGACTATTTAATTACAGATAATATACATAAGCGACAGGGGTCCTTCACCATCAAGTAGATTACACGTTCATTAGCTACATCTATAATACAAAATAATGCATGTTGGTAGATAGCTTTAATTTTATTTACATAGATACGACAGATATAAATTGAAAATTGGCAAGAGACAAATACAAAATGTTGTAATTCGCCTCCCTAACTTTCTCTAATGCGGCAATTTCTAGACGAGGATTAAATTACATAAGATGGGGAGGCTTCATACCAAAAGCTCATTTCGCTCTTCTAAATGAGATCCTCTAAGTGAAATCCTCTTCTGAAAATGACTAACATTATATATTCGTTTTATACATTAGCCTTTCACCGCTGTTTAAAAACACACCTAAATTCATATAAGGACTCAAAACGGATTCTTAAAAAATATTTTTTTATATAGTCGGATGGCAAAACCAGAATTTCCTAGTAGATAACGCCACATGGATATTTTCTTCCCTACTCACGTCTTTAATGCTGTTTATTTGCATTTTTTGTTAACACATGTATTTTTTGACAATTATCTGAATCTCTAGTTCCTCTTATCATATAATTATTATAATGAATACATTCCTTCCTTGTTTCAAAGTCTTTATAATTACGCAGCAGTAGCTAATAACATCGACTACACGGTGACTATAGTAAAGAGTTACAGTGTGTATAATATATCCCAATTTAAACAGTTTAACACCTTGAAAAAGATTGATCGATTGTATGCTAGTCTCTTTCCTTAAGTCCGTATTAAAATATGTAATATAATAATGGATACAAATAATAAAAAAGACGAACTGAGAAACCCCTTTTTTTGGAAGTTGGTTAAAAAGGTAAGGTTTAACAATTAGGGCGGAAGAACAAACAGAATTTGTATAGTAGATACAATATTTAAAATATGTGTTTATATCCTAATGTTGCTTTTAAATTTTCATTTCTTATATTTAATATCCAACAGGATGTTTGATTTTGTTAGATTTGGATGATTAATCGCAATCACTATAATGTCAGATGCTTTCACTGTCGCATACAAAAAGATCCTATAAAATTATAGATTGAACGGAAGATACAAACATGCGAGAATATCGACCTTTTACTTATACATCGTCGAATGTCATAATTGCTATAAAGTCAGCTGCACAACGCTAAGTACTGGCTGTCGATCAGAGCTGGAAATTTCTAGTTTCGCCAACTCATCAGTATCGCGCTTACACTGGCATGAATGCTCCATTTTCTAAAACTAGTTCACACCAACACTGCGACATAACTGACAGTATCGGTGAATATTAAACCGCTATTCAACGATAGTCGGAAAATTATGGAAACATTATTAAACCGACATACACGATATACTTTTATCTATATGGCGTAGAAGCGGAATAACGAGCGTTTGTCCACGCGATGGAAAATGGGCATTGCTGCCCAGGGACAGAAATCTGAGAGATCTAATCTCTAATATTTTCTAGGGTTGATTACATAGCCCTAGAAAGTATTTGTCCCTGTAGTTCCGGGACCAGAATAGGGCTAAAGTATGCCATGCCTGTCGTAAGAGGCGACTTAAGGGAGCTTCCGGGGTTGCGGGCGGCAATAGAGGGAGCTCGAACCTTCCAGACAAGCGACCCCAGGAAGGACGGCAGCATGTATGGTCGCTTGCCGTCGTAACATCTGAAGGCACGGTGAGCCTAAACGCTCACTGGTAAGAGCCCGAAAGGGGCATCGCGCTCGCAGGACTCCGGTTGTGTTCCGTTGGAGATCCCCGAGTCGTCTATACAGCGCTATGAAACCTAAGAAAGTATTAAAGATTACAACCCGATTAGTACCCGAAGTCGTTCACAGTCGCGTTTCTTACTCTGGGGACAGGTCGCAGCACCCCGTATAAGCATATTTCCTGACCCTCAAGACAGCTAACGTTGCTAGTATAAGGTAGAAGTACGTGTGACGGTAGTGCTCTCCAACTAACGGAAAATACCACTTATCTACTTCTATTTGTCAAATTCTTTGAAAACCCAATTATCTTTGAAAAACATACATGGAAACAATAGCATTATTTTCATATCACTTTAAATTAAACCGGTTCACGTTTTTCATTATAAACATTGTTTCTTTATTGCGTGTTAGCAGACCTCGTAGTATTTGGATTTCCTTGACAATACGTCAACTATGATTTATTAATACTAATCTCAGTTTAAAGATTACACTTACACTTACTAAGAAAAAGCACATAATATATCTACCATTGCAGTTTATAGCACTATATCGAATGTACAAAGTGTAGATCAATCCTAAACCATCAGTCACCATGACTTGACATAGCAAATGGAAGCTTACATTGAAAAGTTATTCCGAATCGAGAACATGATGTACCCCGCAAGATAACATTAAAGTTTAAATAAAGCGAACTGTCCCGGCGATAAGACGCACACAAAACAATAAACAAAGTTATCAAAACACTGATAGTGTTTACGCAGCCACGCGTTCGGCATGCATGCCGTCACTCGTACAATGTACGGCTGCGGTTAATCAGTATCATAGCTGTGAATGCATGCGTCAACAAAATGGGCAATCGCTTTTCAGCAGAGTATCAGGCGTTACGCTTTGCCTGGATGAAACTTCGGGGATGGTACCTTGAATGCATTTTTAATGCGAAATCCTTTAGTAGGTACGCTGTGTAAAAAGTATTTTTTGTTTCTTTGTGTTCAGTGGTACATGCATTTTAGGACAATTGCACAAAGCCAACTAAAGTTTTTTTAATAATGTTTTTATATAAGAATTTTATGAATTCTATGTGTAAGAAAGTTGTTCTTGTAGTGTAGTATATATATCTGTGATAATGTGCCTTTATCTGTTAGTATTAATGGGACTGAGCTAATCAGTGGAATACTAGCCGATAAAGACAGACGAGATATTATAGGTGATTTTTGCTAGTATACAAGAATTTTACAAATTCTAAGATTATAAGTAGTAATTATGTAATTTGTGGTTAGTTCTGTCCAAAACTAAGCGTCAAAAATAGAAAATTTAATTCGGATATTTCAATGATTGAATTTATGTGGAACAACTTTAGGCGCAAGTAAACTTGATTGTAGGTGTGGCGACGCCGTGGCGACCGGTACACCGTACACACAACTAAATATATAACGTATATAAAAACATAGGTATATACACATGAAATTAAAATTAAATAGTTGGATTTAATGTAAAGAAACGTTTATTAAGTAAATAGTAATCATTTTCTGTACATTATGCTACATTTAGTTCCTGGCTTGATCTTGTATTATAATTATGCATATATAACTTGTACGAACACGATGTTTCACGTTTGCCAGGCGTCCCGGGACGACTAACAATTTTTTATACAAGACGTTAGCCGACAATGTGTAGCTAGCCTTATGCCCTCACGACTGCAAAGCTTGCATACCGGCATGTGTTTTGTCGCAGTGGAAATTGTGCAATTTGTTCGGCGAATCGATTAGAATAAACTTAAAATGCTGGTATAATGTACAGTACAATTCTAGCGAAATGTTGGCTGATAAGATAGCAAAAGCTGCTTCAACGATAGATGATTTGGAGATTACGAGAAAATAAAATACGTTACTTTAGAAAAATGTTCGTGAAATAAAATAAATCTACCTATTTTCTATTTATATATTTACGATTTTTAAGAACATATCCTTAGGTTTTTAAAAATAAAAACATTTTGCACAGATAACAGTAACATAAATATAACTGCTGTCAATCGAAGCATTCAATCTATGCGCATCTATAGAATGGAACGAATGGTTTTTGGATTCAGTAACATAATCATACAGACGAAACAACGATAACACAATATACATTTGATCTATGACAGAGATACGCTATCAATATATAAGTAGCGTCAAGATAATCTATCGCTTAGCAATTTCCTAAAATGTTGACTGTTGCTCTCGTCTAATCTTAACCAACCTGCATTTAAAGATCTCTCAAATTTAAAAGTCGGACTGATTGTAAGAAAAATAAAGTTTAAGGGGTTATTAAAATCTTTTAAAATCATAATTTTATAGAAATGATAGTAAAAGGCATTTATTAAAAATAAATTGACAATATCAATATGTTTCATGCATGGACATCAAGTAGACAGGGTTACTATTACCCCATAGATATAACAGATGTAGAAAAACAGACAAACACACTAGGTGTTGACACCCATAATCATATCAATCTAATTGTAGTCACACTAATTTCTAGCGTGAAGCAATTCTTGCGTTTCGGTGGCAGGGTGTGGTTGACGAATCACTACGAGGCGACTACCTTAGTCTTCAGGAGTAGTAATGCATCTGTGATATACTTCAGAACTTCTGTTCTACATGAAGATGCTTATCTATATTCAGCAGTAAGCACTAACATCATCAAAACTGCACATTCATTTGCTACTTCAATTCTATTCAAGTCCAGAAGACGTTTAACGAATCACCGAACATAATACACCTAGAAAGATAGCAGACCCTCCATCCACCAACGATCAATCATCCGAAACACACGGGCGCAAGAACGAGGTTTCTGTGCTACACGAGAAAGGCGAGTGCATCGACCCCGATGACATAACGTTTCGGCAACCAGCACCGGGCGGCCGTCGCGATGCTCAATGAATACCGAATATCGTAGCAGCTTCCGACATTGAGGAAAATTCTATGAAAATTATCATTTCTGTCTAATGATATGTCTAAGCACTGCTGAGCACTAGCTTGAGGGGTGTGGTAAGGATACACGCTTATCCGAATCACTCCAACTCATACCCGAAAGGCAGAAAGGTAAAATAAATTGAATTATTTTTTTCAATCTTCTAAAAGTGCTTTCTACACCCATAGCATTAGGATTTCTTTTCGACGAATGTTCACAGCATGAACGTAGGAATAAACATAAATACCCACAGCCAAAACGGAAAACTGTATTCGTTAAGACTCCTTTGAAATGTCACATAATATTTTATTCGTCATTGTTTAGTAGTGTGCATCCAGCAGGACAGCAGAATAAAATTTCGAAATAGAATAAATAAAAACATTTACATATGTTTTTGGCCGAGGATTAGAATTATCACGATTAGTCCGCTACGTGATAAAAAGAAAGTCTTTTTAACCGACTTCCCAAAGGAAGAGAGGTTATCTATTCGTCACGTATATATATATATATATTGAAATCGGCGCTCATATACTCGTAGAACATACATAGTTTCGTCGACAAGATTTAGCGAAGTGTGTTGAGCGCCGACTTCGGGACTAAGTACTATGTACTGTTTATGTACTAAACCAATATATATTAGAATTATTTTTTACTTTTTGTGGCATGGAAGTCGGTTATATTTTTTGTTAAAAAATTTTTTGAAGTACGAGTAATGAACATACATATTCATCTACAATCAATAGAATCTACTTCCTTCTTACAATGCAGTGAGATGTTATTCTCGAGAACTTAGATAGAACATCCCTGTAAAATGAATCGTATTTACCATCCCTCTCTTAAAACCAAAACGCAACTACGCCATATTGTTGTCAAATTTAAGATATTGGTTTCAAATGTCCAAATTATTCTATGATATTTGGTAACGAGTTCAGTAGTGTGCTCATGAATTTTAAAAGATTCCTTTTTTATTTCCAGAATAACTTTTATTTAAAACTGGTCTTTGTATTTCATTTGCTTCAATTTGAATAATCCATATACATTCATATGTCTCTCCCACGGTTGTATATTCTTTTAGCAGTAGTCTTCTTATCATGCTTAATTTACGCTATTATAATATTAATAACAACTAAATTTTTAATGATACACGTACATTAATTAACAGACAATTTAAATATAATATAATTACATATAATCAAAGTCATATCTGCTAAAAATATTTCTTGATAAAAAGATTATGACCTACTAAAATTATCGAAGAAGGCGTTTATAAATATAATGAATGAGTTTGCCGAAAATTAGGTATTTTATGCATTGCACCTCTTATATAGTCCAGTGCATATGGAAAGTGACCATCGCCGTCCATGGCCGCCTGTCATCAACTCCGGATAAGATTAGTTTTACCTTATCTTAGAGTTTACAGTCATATGTTGAATGCTTGGATATCTATGTGAATTGACTACCGTAATGTTTAACATAATGACGTTGTATGAACAATAAATGAAGGCTAACATCAGAGGTATCGCAATTAGAATTCTATTTAAAATTTGACAGTACCAAACATTTTATTGAGGAATATTTTAAATTTTGTTTTTGATTAAAGAAAAGCTTTGTCAATTTGATTTATTGGGCCAATTTTATATCACACTTGAGCTAAAATCATTATGTGTCACTTTATAATGCTACGCTAGAATTGAGTTTCCACTCGAGTCAGGTAACAAGATAAATTATTTTCAATTCACGCCAAATTGCGTATCGATTGTGTGGGGGATGATGAGACGCAAGGGCGGATGACACATGAGATCTTTGAAGCTGTTCGTGCGTTCATTGGACAATTCCTCCAGTCCGTAGTAAACCGATATTTCCTCCAGGATAAAATAATAAATCAATTATCAAAATATGATCTATTTTATTAGACATGAGATGTTTGATTTACGGTAGATAGTCAGTAAATAAAATAAAGTATCGTTGTATCGTATAGCTGACGGCTTGGTGACTTTGAAATCGATATTTTAACGGTTGAATGGAAACAACGCCTGCTTGAAAGACAATAGCGTTTGTTCCTTTTATTATTTGTACCAAGTTTCAGATTAATACATTTAGAATTTAGATTATTGTATTTCGAAATCGAAAAAAACATTTAGTTAACCGATTCTTGCCACCGTCATTTTTTGAGACTTTCCGCTCTGACCCCATACAAAATTGAAAGACGCGCGAGTCGCGTCATTGACCCTCCTAAGTGATGACGCGCCTAGCGCGTCGTAGTTTCTCCAATGTGTATTATTTATACAGAAAATAACAAATAACAAGGGTTCAATATTTTTTAATGACGCGCTTATCCCGTCATTGGCCTCCCTGAAGGTTTCTTCATGACGCGCTAGGTGCGTCATAGGCCAGGAATCGGTTAATTTTGCATAGGCCTACAGGGGCACTTACTAATTTTCAATGATTAGAAGATCACTGAGACGGTCGCCTTATATAAAGTGCGCAACAACTACAAAACTGCATAACCCTATGACTTTTTACCTGAGGAGATGGTACGCTAACATACGTAGTGCCATTATCTACCAGACTTTTGAAGACGCCGAAAAAGAAACCGAAGTTGTTCTTTAGGTCGGCTATGTCCATGGGGTACAATAATCATGAGAACCTTATAATTTATGGTCATTTTCTTGCATTATGCATTTTCTACCATTACACATTAAATCCAATCAAACAACGTTACAGGATAGTGTTTTATTTCATTTAAGACGATTCATCGTTTTCCGTTCTCAATGATGTAATCGAGCCGTGGGATATTCTATAAAGCACAAAAGTTTGGAAACTTTGTTCAGATTGTTAAGAAACTTTTCTATTGCAAACAATCTTCATTTAAATGACAGGGATTCCACAGAAATCGACTATGTCACCGATAATAATAGGTATAAAGAACATTCCAATTGTGAAGACAGAAATTGATTTTAAAATATAATCCAAGAATATACGTAAATATAGACATACATTTAGCAGGTGGTAGAACGGGTGTGGTTCGACTGGTAATGTATCACCTATTTCTATCATGAAACAATTCCTGCGTTTCGGTGTAAGGGTGTTATTGCCGGCTCTCTTTCAAATGAGGCGATCATCTTAGTCCTCGGTAGGAGCAACGCATTTATGATTGACTTCAGGTCGAACCCCTACTCTCCCAACCATTTACCATCAGATGGACTGCACGCTAGTTTGCTACTTCAATTTTATAAAAACAACTGCTATTCCTATTACTAGTGTGAAAGCAACTGAGAAAACTTTTTGTTTATGTTATGGATACTGGCTCACTTTCATATGAAGCTACTAAGTTTTTTTCAGATAGCGTATTTCACTTTTATATGAGGTGACCTTCTCAGTCCTCGAAAGTAGCATCGCATCTGTGGTCGACTTCATATAGATTATAGATCCCTGTTCTATATGAATTTTCTTACATATGTCCATGGGCGGCAGTAACCACTTACCATCAGATGGGCTGCTTGCTCGTTTGCTATTTCATATTATTAAAAAAAGATAGAAACCTTGTTATAGGTGGATTTTGTTACAGTTACGTCCATGGGCGGCAGTGTCCACTAACCATCAGATGGACTGCATTCTCGTTGACTTCGACAAGAGACTACTACGCTACAATTATAAACATTAATGACTAATGATTGCACACGTTGGAAGCAATAATGAAGATTCATTGGCTCATTCTGTGACTCATTCATTAAAACCTACGTCTAGTTCTCATTTATCAGAACTGTCATTCTCATATTTAATGAGTGTAATATTAAATACGTAAAGTAACGTTTCGTTTTAATATGGAAAATTATATTTTCTTAACTTCAGATAAAAGCAAAGATGACATGTTTTGTAAATATTTATGCCTTTTAAATGCATGACAAGGATCTCACTAGGTTTCCTATGTTCGGTCAAATCCTCAAAATCTGTATGATCTTACGTTTTTTCTCAAAAAATAATTATTGTGTATCAACCGAAATAGTTATTGTAATGTAGATAAATACGACCATATGCTACAATCGAAAATAAAATCACTGGCGACATCTATCATTTCTCGCAGTAAGTATTAACGATATTGATGGGTACACGATCTGCGACCACGATGATGGAGCATTCGCGTAAAATGGGTTCCACGAATAGCCTGAGTGGAGCGTCAATCAATATCTTGTCACGGATACTGTCAGCGGAACGGAAAATTAATTGATACAGTTTTATCGGAACTCCGCATCGGACATACATTAGGTGTCTATTGCCCGTTTCGGATTATAGGATGTGATATGATATTTGTTACTTTCAAAATAAAACTACTAAAATGCGAACATTGATGCACGCATCAAATAGCTAAGAGGGGCAAATAATGGCAGCGATCACTGGAGATTTAAAAAGATGATAACTATCTACGGCCAAGGGGACAAGCTGATCCTTGGCCTCAACAAATGTGTAAAGCACTGTTCATGGTTCATTAGCTGGCATAAGCTCATCGCCTATTGATTATTAAGGTGGTAGAACTAATTTAGTTCGACCGGTGATGTACCACCGCCACACCTAATTCTAGCTTGAAGCAGTTCTAGTGTGAGGTGGAAGGGTGTGGTTGCCGGCTCACTTATATATGAGGCGACCATCTTAATCCTCGGGACTAGCAACGCATCTGTAATCGACTTCAAATAGAACCCCTGTTCTATATGAATTTGCTCACAGGTGTCCATGGCAGTAACCACTTACATGTGGGCTGCATGCTCGTTTGTTACTTCGCCCTTATACAAAAAAAATCAAAATCAAGAACAATATTTTGTTTATTGTTTCATATCCAATTGACTGATAACGACATCCTTATCATTTTACTCTGTTCGTCTGTCAGTCGAATCAACCAACCAGAATTTAGCATTATATATATACATGTCATATTTTAACGATAAATTCAAATTAGTAAGTATTTTATATAAAAAGAAAAAACCTAGAGATATGATTGCTAAAGTCATTTGGCTATGGAGGTCTGAGCGTTTTCGAAAAACAGGGGTCCTTTGGCTTAAAAAATCTAGGAATCCCTGAGCTAAATGTCTAAGTCAAAACATCCTTTACTTATACAAAATGAAACAATTTCCGTATTTACAACATGAAGCATTGCTACAGATTGACTTCTAACACTTTGCAAAGTAGATACCCCGCGCAACAAACATCGTAGTCTAATTGAAAATTCAATTACTACACATTTCGCAATGAATTTCGACAAAAACCGCCGATCAGCGTTACGTACAGAGCCTCTAATCAATGACGTGTAGTGACGCAACGACGATAGTGTAACGTTACGTGTAACACATTGTACAACGCACTTGAAACCGCTTGCTCAACGCAGTCTCCGTCTGTTTATGTTGCTGATGATATTTGTGATGGAGTTGATGAGAATATGACATTTATTTAATGATTACGCTGTTTTTGTATTAAGAGGTAGTTCAATAGTTTTAAGTTGTTTTTTTAACCCACTTCCCAAAGGAAGAGAGGTTATCTATTCGTCACGTATATTTTTTTTATCAGATTTACTAGCAAACGAGCATGCAGTCCGCCTGTTGGTAAATGGTTACTGCCGCCCATGAACATCTGTAAGCAAATTCTATCGCCATGCCCATGGACATTAGTAATTTACTTTATATAGAAGAGGTTCTATTAATCGATCACAAATGCGTTGCTACTTCTGAGGACTTAGATGATCGCCTCACATATAAGTGAGCCGGCAACCACACCTTTCCACCGAAATACAAGAACTGCTTCACGCTAGCAATAGGTTCGGCGGTGGTACCTCCGAATTACACTGGTTCTACCACCTGACCAGACAAACTATTTCTGGTAGTACGGAGTTGAACTACGAACACTACTACCTCCAACACGCAATAGCTTGCTAAGCTTTAATAATAGATTAAGTAATTAAATTTTGCATATCTTTTAAAGAAATCCATCCATATAATCGTTTAGACATTTGTAAATCTTTCTGCCGCGTTTGTATGCAATGCGGGTTTAATTCGCTTTGTTGGGGCTGCATGCGATTCCATCAACACTGCTTCCGTAGCTCGGTTTCTTCGATATAAAAAAAAAATTCTTCATCGGTTCCATTTACTGCCGTGCAAAATTTATCTATGCAACGAAAATTAAGTAATCCTTCCGATTGATTTAACACATTTCGCAAGGTAAGAAAGGAGTAGCTATGTGCATTCAATATATATAACGATAGGAAACTCGTGCGTATGAATGATTTCAAGCTAGGAGGTAGGGTCTCGCGAATGTATTAAGAGCGCCGAGTACATGATAAACATCAATGCAGTTCATTGGAATACAAATGCGATTATGAATTATAAAACGAACAGTCCCAAAGAGTATCCTTAGTGTCTGAAATCTACATTTTTAATGGTTACATCAAAGTGAAATATTTTCAAAAATACTAGTTGAAGTACCCATTCTTCACTGTGGGACAAAGAATTAAGATTTTAGTCGCTAACTGCTGGATTTACACAAAAAGGGATAAGGACCTTTCAGAGAACAGATACTGATTGATAAAAGCTGCACTCATATTTACAGGCATATAATATGGCGGAAGCGTGCCATGTCAGATAAAATAATATTCTTCTATAAAATATATTTTTGTCTTTCAAGGCATTTTCAATGACTGTTGATGTAAGTTAAAGATGTAAAAAAGATTATCTTTCTTTGTTTTGGTATTGTACATATAAAAATGAAGTTTCTTTTCTGAATTGCATAAGTACAAAATGCCGAGATAATTTGGAAACATATTTTTATTAGTTGACTTTAACTAAGCCTAACCTTACAATGAGTGTTTCACCTTACCCTTTCAGAGTACGACTCAGATCAACAAAGGTCGCCATAATGCATTTTTAATTTTTTATTAAATATTCTGTAAATAGTGTGCTGGAAACAATGAGTTATTATAAACAAAGATCACATCTCTGTTTCACCTTTCATTCTTCATTTGTAGACACATCCAGTAAAATTAACAGTTATTAATGACTTGCAATTACAATGCAAATTTATTTCTGCATGCAATTTTCACATATTTCAATTTAATTATATATACATATGATTACATTTTTGTATCATCAATGACAATTTTTTTTTTATAACATTATACTTATTTAACAAAATCATTACAATTTATTAAGCAACTTCCAAAAAAGTAGGAGGTTCTCAATTTGACTGTTTTTTTTTAACTATTTTCATTATGGATATTTTTCTAAACGGTGGTAATAAGTTTTTTTTTTAAATATAAGACAATATTTGTTATTAAAAATATATGTATGTGAGATAATTGCCAGAGCAAATTCCACATTCATTACAAAATTATAATATACTCATTACACCTTACGAACAGATCAATCAGATATGTGTACAGTAGTACTATTAAGATAACTAAGATCCATGTGGGGTTAAATTAATCAATTCATATGGGTCCAACCTATGATATCTGCAAAAAATCAACAACACATTACATGGGTTACTGAGCCCATGCTCAATAGTAAGCAATGCTTAGAGGCAGCTCAACAGAGCAGTTAAGAGAAATTGGACATATTTACAATGTAGAACAGTACATTCCATATATTGTTATGTATATAGAAATTACTTCTATATACTATTACGAACCATTTGTAAGCATAATAAGTGATAGTCAATTAACACCTTTACTAGACTGCAAGGATTAAAAGATCATGTTCATATTAAGTCAGTAGTGTAAAGTCATTCTTAGATTCTCATTTGTTACTGCTGAAGAGTTTTATTCGAATTCCAAATGTTACCGAAATTTGTCCGAAGATTTTTATTTTTGCACTAATTCTGGGGGTTCTCTACTATAAATTAATTCTCTGGAGTGCTGTTAACAATATATTCAAATGCAGCAACGAAGATAACCTCTTTCGATCAAAAATCCAATTAGCATCGCACCGCCTCGCGCTTCTGCAGTGTGCTACAAATATTCCATATTCAAAAGTGTACATTATATGCCACTCACCTGTAAATCTTGCTAAAGTCATATAAAATGGTAGCGCCCCACTGGACGAGAGCTCACAGATGGGATGAATTGTTGATCCTTCCACGGAGCTGGCACCACGGAAACCAACCGGCCACACCAACCTGCCACAATTCAATATTACTCCAATACCAATAGAATCTAACACTATCACTTTATTATCTGCAGTAACTATAACATTAATTCCAAGAGATTACAAGCCGAAACGTACGCACCAGCTGGCAAAAACGTGGTATCTAGTACTATGCGCACTATATATGTAAATAATGGATTGACTGAAGATATTCGATATTCTACCTATTGTATGTACCTTCCTCCTATGACAAAGCGTCTCTTCGATCTTCACTCCGCGTATTCGGCAGAAAAACACAACTCGACCACGGTTCACAATCCACTAGAAACGAACATAAAATAAACTGAATTTCACCAAACGCGCACGCGATACCGTGGCCAAAAATGACGACAGAAAATAAATGAAATTGCACACTTTCTTATGTTTCTGGAACTGAGTTCAGACCGGAAACGAGCGTTTTTTTAAACTTGAAGCGAAGAACATTCTATGCTGTTGAAATACGGATAATACTCTGGAAATATATTTCATGTCTATTTTTTCAGTGGTAAAACGTTACCATAAATTTATATCTTATAATAAAACAAAATTAAATAGATTTAAAAAAGGAGAAAATCTGAAAATTTTATTTGCCAACCGGAAACAGTTTTAACTTTTTTTTAACTTTCGTTTATGGTTATCAAAGTCATGTCTTTATTTATTTTGTACATTTTATATAAATGAAGATTTGTAGTTCATGTCTATTCACAAAATAAAAAGGAAAAATATTGCAATTGCATGATATAGCCAATATTTATTACCTGTTTTATTTGAGTTTACGCATAGCATAAGGAATAACATTTTGTATGCTTTTGCCTTGTTTAAGAAAATGTAGTTGGCTATGATAACAAACCATAGACAAGCTATATCACAAAGTTCACAAACAGCCAATCACAGAGTACAGTTGTAGCCAATCAAGGAGTACTCTACTACTCACTCTATGCTGTGATCAAAAGTGATCGAAAAAAAAAGCATGAGTTATGAATGAATCATTTTTGTCTTTATTATAGTAAAAACCGAAATTCGGTTGAGTAATTTATTTTTTACAAAAGCAAAATAAATTAGTGTCCTGTTCGCGTAGTCAAATCTTTAAAAGTTACAAATGGTGATTACAACTTTTTCCAACTCTTATGTCAGTTTTAGGTTATGTGTTGAAACGATTTATACTAGAGCTTGAATATTTATTTTTTCAGCATTCCTGTCGACAATTATTGTATAGCCCAGCACGCTGGAAATGTGTAGTGCCAGTGAATATTAAACCAACTGTTGTTTCTATCAAAAGTGATCAGGTAAACTAATACGACGAATTGTCCTTTAATTTGACTTTAATATGACGAAACAGTCTAATATTTCTTTGCAATTACTATACTTTATTACTTAAAAACAGAATGAACTATGTATCTGAGGTTTGGTTACGATTGAGCTGGATATGCGCAGTTCATTGCTAGGTCTATCCTGAGGATCTAGATCAGTATATTTCAAAGTGGACCCCCTGGGTCTACCCTATGGTCGCTGGAGGTCTAGGAGCCCAAAGAAAATGTGGAGGGCTTGAAGCATTTTAGGAGGCTCTTGTTTTACTTGTTTTGATTTTTAAACAAACCAAACCTGGACGTTGATGACATAAGCTATGTGAGGCATATTTTATTTCCTAAATAGAAACAAACGTGTTTTTTTCTCCGCTGGCCTCTGGGGCGATAGAAAATAATTGCTTATACAAGTAGCTGATAGGCAAAGCAAATTTGGGAAGCTCTGACCTGAATAATGGTTTAATATAATATAATTGGAGAATATGTAGAATAGGAGTAAGTTAGCATAATTAAATTATTTATCTGCTATTAAATAATACTTACAATAACATTGTCAAGGACTGGTTGCTGCCTGCATACAGTATTTTCTTCTCTTAACCAAGGTACATGAACATGCTTGTTTTGGGGGCAAAATAGCCCAGTTCAATCAGTTGAATAGCCTTCACAGCCCATTTAGCCTTATCTGCACTGTTTTATTGATGAATGTAGAATGTATAACATATTCTATGTTCACCAATATAATATTACATATGTTTTTACACAGCCAAATTCCCATGTACTTTAATTACTGTATTTGATAATAGTTCTCAATAATTTTAATTTATAGGAATAATAAATGTATATTTTTTTCAGTACACAGTGCTAGAATGTCGCCACTACTCGGCGAGGAAGGGTTTTTTCTCTTCCATAATAGAAAACATAAAAGAAGATATAGCCAAAAACAAGGAAATGAAAGACAACATCAAGAAGTTCAGAGAAGAAGCACAGAAGTTGGAGAACTCAGAGGCGCTGCAAGCTGCAAGGAGGAAGTTTCATGCGGTTGAATCAGAGGCCTCCAAGGGTTCTGAGGTATTTAAGGAAACCTTTGAGGGTATAAAAGGGAAGATGGAACATGTATTAGAGGAGGCCAGTAAAACTGAAATTGCTAAAAAGGCTGGTAAGAAAAGTTTTACAACTTCAATTACTTTTAATCTTAATCTTAATATAACAAAACCTTATAATATCATGTCCTCTGTTAACATTGTGAACACTACAATGCAATTTATTTATATATGTATAGCAAATTGTTCTGTACTTTTTATGTTTTTTTTTTTATAACAGTGAAAGAACAATATAAAGAAGGAACAATAAGATAGACAAACAATATAACATATGGATTGCTTCTCTTTGAGGAGTGATATAAGCCATTGGATAAATAAATATCAAATGGGTATTGAAGGAAATAGGTAAAGACACCGTTAAAAAGGATTTTGATGGGGGAAAGGGGGGGGGGCTCAGGTTAAATGTCATGAAATCTCATATTGGGGAAGCTGGGTCTCGGCTTAATATCACATTTTTTGTTCTGCAAAAATAACTGAATTAAACTACATGAAAAAAGTTTCTCTCCTTTGTGAGAACTCTCCAATCAACTCTCCTCCTACATGAAAAAAGTTTGGAACATTCTCAAGTGTGATTAGTTAGGATCAGACCAATCTCACTACATCTCCCCAAGGTGGGAGGGGAGTCGAAATATCGCCAAAAATATCACACATTATTATTATTATTTTTTTCTCTTATTATTTCTATTACTTACTTATATTATTTCTTTCATTATTAATTATTAATAAACTCCTTATGTATAATAACCATGATTGTCATATTGTTTACAATTTATGTATCTATTTCCAGGCAAAATAACAGAGGACATATCTAAAACAGCAAAAGATGCTGCGGAAAGTTTAGCGGATAAGAGTCTAAAACTTGGTCAGACCTCAGCTTTCAAAACAATATCACAGGTAAATATAATGTTATATATATATTATATAATGTTATATTTTAACTTTCAGTTAACCTTTCTGAAGTTTGAATTAATTACTATATATATTTTTTATTTATTACTTACATTCGTACTTTTTTTTGGTAAACTGATGATGTAATAGGTAAATATTCTGGTGTTTTAGGCTACAGAAGTGGTTAAGAACGAAATAACGCCACGCGGTCTCGAAGGGCGTGTGTACACGTCGCCTGTATCATTAAGGAAGAGGGTTGAGGTGAGATCATTACAACAAAAACATAGTTTAATAATTTAATATTAAGGGGATTTATACCCCTTTATATTAAATTATTAATTATTAAAGTATATTAAAGTAAATTTGTATTATTATATATTTTTGTATCTATTATCGTACAAATACACAATTAATTGATCATGTGTAGGTAGCGGAGGAGTCCCGCACGTTCGCGCCGGACACGGAGAGCGTGGGCGTAGAGCTGCATCGCGACTCCCGCTTCTACCAGCAGTGGGAAGACTTCAAGAACAACAACCAGTACTTTAATAAGGTAGCCTCTCCTACTTACTGAATTACTTACGTAATTCATTTGGAAATTGGCAATATCTCTGCTTTGTATGAATAATATCAACACAAAAAGGCTAATTTTGTCGGAGACCCACTTAAACATTAAATAATGGTTTGGGTTCTTTCTTTTTAATGATTAAAGCTAAAATAATATTCTAAACTTATTTATGCAAAGAAACTGTATGTATCGCTAATCATCAAAATCCTTAAACAATTAAGGTTGTTAGTCTACTAAGATGAACAATAATTAGTAATGTTTTATTCATGATTTGAAATTTTATTCTATGCGAATAGTAGGTGACCAAAAATTATTTATTTTCTAGGTCTTAGATTGGAAAATAAAATACGAGGAATCCGAGAACCCAGTGGTCAGAGCATCTAGATTTATGACGGAAAAGGTAGGCAGTCTCTTTGGCAATTTATTCGAGAAAACCGAACTTTCGAAAACTTTGACAGAAATATGCAAAATCGATCCGAACTTCACAGCGCAGAAGTTTCTTGAAGACTGTGCGAATGATATTATACCGAATATACTCGAAGCTATGGTCAGAGGGGATTTAGAGATATTGAAAGACTGGTGCTACGAAGGAGTTTATAATATTCTAGCGACGCCGATCAAGCAGTGCAGGCAGTTGGGATACAGACTGGACTCGAAGATATTAGACATAGAGCAAATTGAACTAGTCATGGGGAAAATGATGGATCAAGGCCCCGTTTTGGTGGTTACATTCCAGTCACAACAAATTATGTGTGTCAGAGACGCCAAAAATAATGTCATAGAGGGCAGCCCGGACAAGGTCATGCGAGTCAACTATGTTTGGGTGCTGTGTCGAGACCCACAGGAAATGAACCCCAAGGCAGCGTGGAGATTACTAGAGTTGTCAGCAAACAGTGTAGAACAGTTGATATAGTGTATTATTTATATAATAGTTGAATTAAATCGTTGGACTTTTAAATGTTTTTGGTACTGTTGGCTCCTTCACCTGTTAAGATTTGTTGAAATTCATGGGAATTAGCTCGCGGTGTTTAAGCTTATTGTTGTTGAAAATAGTCAATGTTAGGGTAAAGTTTCACAATTTGAAATTTAATAATAGGTGCTTAAACACATAACTTCCGTAGTACAAAGTAATGCTTTAATTTGGAATATTCAATATTAATCTTTGGTTGTATTCCTCAGTGCAAAGTAATTTTTAACTATATTAAAATTATTTTAAGAATTGATTATTTACAAGTAGAAAAAAATTTAAAATTAATTTAATTTGTTTCTGAAAGTATATTTATTTTACTTACGACTATACAAATGCGAAAGTATTTTTATTTATTTGTTTTTTACATTATTAGCTTCTATATATTTAGCGATTTATTTTGTTGCTTTGTTACAATTGTAACAATTCATTTTGCTCCATAAGATCTATCCTTTCTTATTATTGTAAGCATTGAATATGATTTTTATGCTATGGAATCTTTATATTATTGACAAAATATGAAAAAAGAATACGCGCGATTTTATATCGCAAAATATAAATTAAACAGACAATATTAATACCGTGTAACTTATTTACGCAGATGTATAAAGATTAATATTGTACTTTAGTTTTGTCTTTAATATTATAATAATTTGTGTATTTATTATTATTATTAATGTCGTTTTTTTAAATGCAGGTTAACAAAAAATAAAAGAATATGCAATTGGCCGTAGTTTTTACTTTCCGTGTTTAAAATAAGCACTTATCCCTATTATCTACGCTACTTTCAGTATACTGAGTACTTACTAGTAGTAATTAATTATGTTTCCATAATGTGCAGAAAATTCAGCTGTAAGAAAGTTCCTATCCTATTTGAGACGTACATATATTACCAAAACTCGCCAACTCCACAAAAGCAATGTTAAATATCATCAATTTTTGTCTAAGGCCAATATACTTATTTCAAAGCGAAAAAACTTTCTCGAAAGAGTTGTCATTACTCAAAATATTTAAATAAGGTTATACCAAATTAACATCATATTTCAGAAAATGTTAATGCAATTTTGTATGTAACGGATTTTGTATATCGTTTCG